>OVAX01000339.1:0-89545 GCA_900406405.1 Lepidium africanum | reverse complement strand
TTTACAACGAATTAGCAACGAAAAAAGGCGTTGCAAATCTGTTTTTTTGTTGTAGTGTTTTGTCTCGTGTCTTGATGTCATGAAATTATCATTTATGCAAACTTATTTATAATTTGTGAATTTTTTTTATAATTATAGATATTGCACTTTGCGTGATAACTAGGGCAAAAGATAATTCCCGTATATTCTATAATAGCATATTATATAAACGAATAAAATAATATATTATACAATAACATGATAAATAAAGGTAAAAATTATGAAATGACATATTTTGGTTGTAATATTAGAGAATAAAAGTTAGGTAAAAAATTCATTTTAGATAACAGATTCCTTAACAATGTCACAATTACCCACTAGAGAATATTTATTGGATAAACATGATTTGAAACTTTTTCAATTTTAAAATACCTAAAAATAAAAACAAACTTTATGAAATTGATCGAAACAAGCCTTGAGATCTCGAGGTAGATAGAACACAGGGCCATACCTCAGGTCGATTTACTCCACTAATTAACTGTTGCAAATATGAAAATTAGTCAAAAGTTTTGAATATTTTCATGTATTTTATGAGACATAAAATATCAAATGCGACACGATTCATAAAATACATTTCATTAGAAACAAATGGAAAGACTTTTAAAATAAAAACAAAATTAACGAATAGAAAGAATGTAGGGACATTCAATTATTACAACATAAGAAGAGAACTTTATGAGAACACGAGCCAGATTCAGTTAATTATATCCTATATTTGGATATTTTATTTATATTTTGTTTTGTTTTTTTACCACAAGTTTTGTACGAATCATCATCAAAGTCACATCTCATCTCACATTCACATGTCCAAAACTATTCATTTTACCCTAGAAAAATCAAATTACTAACATATAAAATATTATTCGTATCTTCCAAATCTTTTACATCTCTACTGCCAGCTTGCAAATTTAATTTTCTTTTATTACATAAGTCAATTTATTAGATATCATTTTTTTGTCTAGCTACTACTACTAGATAGCATTTATGAGAATGATTAGTGTTATCATTTTGTTTGCTAAGTTTTATCATTAAAATTTTAGGCATTTTAGTCTATATTTTCTTTTTTTTTAAAGAGCATTTTCAAAATATGTTTAGAGATGCCAATTTTTTTTTTTAATCCGGTGATTTATATGTCCTAGTTAATGACTTACATATTTGAAATTCGATTTTGTTCCACCGTATGTAACAATTATAAATAGATGATTTATTTGTAAGATTGAGCTATGAATCGAACCTTATCGATCTAGTTATTGACAAAAGAAATATGCTTACTGATTTGAGTATTATTTAGTATTTTTAACTCCATAAATTACACTTTATACAAATAATATACTCTAATTTTCACAACGCAAGTGAATTTAATTAGTTTAAAATGGCGTAAAGACTTATTGAAAATGTATTTTTTTCAAAGTTTTTTATAAAAACATTATCAAAAAAGATATAGAAGCTATGTCCTTCCGTACTTTGGGCTACAAATAAACTTATTGGGCTTCAAAAAGCCCATTATTTGGTGACCTGTTAATAACCAAATTCAAAAGCCCAACAATCATGTACCGGTTTAAGTGACAACATCCCGGTCCGGTCCATGATTTTATTCAACCGGTTATTAAAAAGAGTCTCAACATATTTTTCTTCTTCACCATATCCATACAAAAAAAAAAAAACCAAAATAACAAAAAAAAAAATGAAGAANCCATAAAAAAAAAAAAAAACCAAAATAACAAAAAAAAAAATGAAGAAGATAACAATAATCGCAACGTTTCTAATAACAAACATTTTAATGGCGACTCCAACGTCTCGAGCCTCTCTCAGTCTTCTTCGTCGTTCTCCTTCAAACGCTAACAAATACTTTTCTTCTTCTCAATTTCGTCCCTCAACTTTTCATAAATCATATTCTTGCCCCATTTGGTCTTCTTCTTTCTCTTTTTGCCTCCCTCCTAGATCCATTTCCACCACTCCACTTTCTTTTCGATCAATCTCGTCCTCTTCTTCTTCTCCGTCGATGTCTTGTGCTGCTTTTGACTCTGCTATCACCTCCGACGAATCTCTTTCATCGAATCCTCTTTTACAGGATTTTGATTTTCCTCCATTTGATTCTGTTGATGCTAATCATGTTCGTCCTGGAATTCGTGCTCTATTGCAACATCTCGTATGTTTTCTGATTCTTTTTGATTTATGTAGTATTGTTTCGATTGTTATGGCTTATTTAGGGTTTTGTTTTAGGAAGCTGAACTGGAGCAGCTAGAGAAATCTGTGGAACCATCATGGCCTAAATTGGTTGAACCATTAGAGAAACTTGTTGATCGGTTATCTGTTGTTTGGGGAATGATCAATCATCTTAAAGCTGTCAAGGATACACCTGAACTTCGTGCTGCCATTGAAGACGTTCAAGTTCGATATTAATACATGTGTTTTTGTCTGTTACTTCAGTGGAATTGGTATTCATATCATACTGTTCTTCTGCAGCCAGAGAAAGTGAAGTTTCAGCTTAGATTGGGGCAAAGCAGGCCTATTTACAATGCTTTTAAGGCTATTCGTGAATCTCCTGATTGGTCATCTCTCAGTGAAGCTCGTCAACGTTTAGTAGAAGGCAAGTAGTTCTAATTGGAGCATTGGAAGAAGAACAATGATATCTTTCATTCTCTTTGTATCTTTTGGTGTAACAAATGTGCTAATTCTTGTTGTATATCAGCTCAAATAAAGGAGGCGGTTCTCATCGGTATTGCTCTTGATGATGAAAAGAGAGAAGAGTTTAACAAAATTGAGCAGGTTCGTCCTTAAGCTTCTGACATTGTAAATCTCAGTTTATTTGGTAGTTGGTTCTATGTCACAGCTTTGTATTCTCAAGAACGGTCCTTTAATGCCATCAGAATTTGTTCTTGATCGTAGGAACTAGAAAAACTTTCCCATAAGTTTTCTGAGAATGTTTTGGATGCTACAAAGAAGTTTGAAAAGTTGATAACAAACAAGAACGAGATCGAGGGATTGCCTCCATCCGCTCTTGGGCTATTTGCACAGGCTGCCGTGTCAAAGGTATGAATAATAACTGAAAGATATGCAAAGTTCTGCGATTCTTTTGTTTAGATATATATCAATTTTTGCTTCTCAATACAAGGGTCATCAAAATGCAACTGCTGAGAATGGACCATGGATCATTACACTGGATGCTCCTAGTTATCTTCCTGTCATGCAACATGCCAAAAACCGTGCTCTTCGTGAGGAACTCTACCGTGCTTATCTATCTCGTGCCTCTTCTGGTGATTTGGACAACACAGCAATTATTGACCAGATATTGAAGCTTCGCTTGGAAAAAGCTAAGCTTCTTGGTTACAACAATTATGCTGAGGTAGAGTCATTAACCTAAGCAAAAATGTCATATTTGTTTTTCTTTTTAACTGCCTTAATGTGACTTTATACTTGTAGGTGAGCATGGCGATGAAAATGGCTACTGTTGAGAAAGCGGCAGAGCTTTTAGAGAAGCTTCGTAGTGCGTCCTGGGATGCGGCTGTTCAAGGTAACATACAAAGAAGATATATTTAACATTACTTGGCTAAATGTTAAACATGTTGGTTATTGTTGCTATAGCATGCGACTCCATGGCTTTGGCATAGGCCTATCCAAGACAGAACTTTAACTTTCTTGATTCGTTGTATGAATTAGACATGGAAGACCTCAAGAGTTTCGCAAAGAACCAAGGTGCTGCCGAAGCTGACAGCTTGACTCACTGGGATACCACTTTCTGGAGTGAGAGGCTTCGTGAATCCAAATACGATATTAATGAGGTTCTTTATCTATCCCCTGCTTGTTATACAACTATAGTTTGTTGAAAGTCTTGATCCAGATCTCTCGTTTTGGTCATTTCAGGAAGAACTACGTCCATACTTCTCCCTGCCAAAGGTGATGGATGGACTTTTCAGTCTAGCTAACACACTATTTGGAATCAATATTGAACCAGCAGATGGTGTAGCTCCGGTAAAATCTACAATCCTTTTCTGTTGCTTTGCATATATTTATCAGTGATATATTAGTTTAAGTTGGTTAAGTGACATACTTTTTTATTTGAAGGTCTGGAACAGTGATGTTCGCTTCTACCACATTAAAGATTCTTCTGGGAACCCGATTGCTTACTTTTACTTTGATCCTTACTCTCGCCCGTCAGAGAAAAGAGGCGGTGCTTGGATGAATGAGGTTGTTTCTCGTAGCCGAGTCATGGCTCAGAAAGGTTCTTCAGTTAGACTCCCTGTCGCACACATGGTCTGCAACCAAACTCCACCAGTAGGTGACAAGCCAAGCCTTATGACATTCCGTGAGGTAGATGAAAAATCTTATCATGATCCAACACTAGCTTGACATGAAATCTCCAAAATTCTTACATGCTGAATTCAATATCACTCTGATAAACAGGTAGAGACAGTTTTTCATGAATTTGGACATGCTCTGCAACATATGCTTACCAAGCAGGATGAGGGATTAGTGGCTGGTATCCGAAATATCGAGTGGGACGCTGTTGAATTACCATCACAGTTTATGGAGAATTGGTGCTATCACAGGTACTTCGGAGTTTATTAACACGCAGAATACCTCTTTGTAAACTACAAGTAAAGTTATGGTAAATGAGCTTTATGATTTCAATTATTGGTTTCAGGGACACTTTAATGAGCATTGCTAAGCACTATCAAACAGGAGAAACGCTCCCAGAAGAAGTATACAAGAAACTCCTAGCTGCAAGAACATTCCGTGCAGGGTCCTTTAGTCTTCGTCAAGTAAGTACAAGTCAACAAACTGCTAATGTTTTTATATACAATGCTTGCATTAATAATTGATTTCATATTTGGATTTCAGTTAAAATTCGCCAGTGTAGATCTCGAGCTGCACACAAAATATGTACCAGGTGGATCAGAGTCCATCTATGACGTAGATCAAAGAGTATCAGTAAAAACCCAAGTTATCCCTCCACTTCCTGAGGATAGATTCCTCTGTAGCTTCAGTCACATTTTTGCAGGTAACAATCCCCTACAAGGTAAATTTTTGATGCATTTAGTTATTGTTGCATTTTGATCAAACCATTCTCTTGTTCATCAACTTCTAGGTGGATATGCAGCTGGATATTACAGTTACAAGGTAAATGTTGAATCTCTATGATAAGAACCTGAAGCTAATCTCTGTTAATTACTCAACAATGGAGTAAGAATACAATAAAGGGTCTGTTCTAGAGACCCTAAAACTCTCCCTAAGCCATAAGGCTCTCACTTCACAACATAACCAATGACGCCTAATTCCTTTCCTTTCCCCTCTATTATGCTTATCACTCTATATAGTAAAACACTACCTGGCTTTGTTAATTCTTACCTAAATTTGTCATAAAAATTTGCAGTGGGCAGAAGTTTTGTCTGCAGATGCATTTTCAGCTTTTGAAGACGCTGGACTCGACGACATAAAGGTACTTTACTATATGCTTCAACCCTGCATTAACACTATCCTTCACAACAACAACATTCAGACACGAGATTAAGATTACATACAAAAACAGGCTGTTAAAGAAACAGGACAGAGATTCAGAAACACAATACTTGCACTTGGAGGAGGAAAAGCTCCTCTTAAGGTATTTATCCTACTTTTCGGGGTCTTGTCGATCCAAAAATAAATATAAATATTTATCCTAACATGTACGTCCATTGTTACGTTCAGGTGTTTGTTGAGTTTAGAGGTCGTGAGCCTTCACCAGAGCCTCTTCTTAGACACAATGGACTCTTGGCTGCTTCTGCTTCTGCTTAACTCTCACTTAATTTGGTATTTTACAAGATGGAAAAAAATCAAGTTTTCTCAACAAATAAGAATTATGATATACCAACCATTTACATCTCTCGACTACTACATTGCGTTAACAAAAAAATCAGATTCGGATACTTATTATCTAGGGAGAGTCCAAAATTGGTCAGTATAATCAGGACTCACGATTTTGGGGCTGGACTGAGATTTTTTAATTTATTGAAACATCCTAGTGGTGAGTGAGTTTTCACCAATGATAATATTTGATGTGAGAAAAATAAATTTTGACTTAATTTACTCCACTAATAATCTTTAAATGAAACAGTATATAAACTTTGACTTAGTAAGATGTAACATCAAGCTGGAATAGCTCAGTTGGTTAGAGCGTGTGGCTGTTAACCACAAGGTCGGAGGTTCGACCCCTCCTTCTAGCGAAGTTAATTATCTTTTTTGCTAAGACAATTACATAATAAGACTGCAGAAATTCGATACATACAAAAATCGACCTCCTACGCATCCACGTTATTACTACTTTCAAGATCTCCACGTTTATGCTGTGTCACATGGATTTCATTTTAGACATGTTAACGGGGCCGACTCTAGGCAGGTGCAAAAAATGCATTTACACCGGACCTAATCTCAAAATTTAGTTTTTGAGTACAATTCAGAACCCTAAAAAATTAACAACAGAATTTTTTCATGCATTAAGGTCTATTTTTCTTTCTTTTGCACTCGGACCCAACATTTCTAGACTCGGCCCTGCATGTTAAGTGTGAATTCAACACTCAAGCAGACCAACAAGCCAAACTAGCTAGAAACTTGAGTGTTCTCCTATTATCTCATGGAAATCCATCATGTACTCTGTTTTGATCACTTAAATATATATGAAGGTTTGACTTAAAAAAAGACTGATATTTTTATACTTTCCAAATAAATATTACATTATTACCTTAAACAAGCAAAAATATGTACTTGGTCAATTAAAGCTTTTACGATTTTTTTTGTCTTATGAACATATTATTGATAAATCTATAGACTATAAACCTTCACAAATTTATTTTTTACTCAATTTTGTATTTATGTTTGATAATTTATAAATTCTATTTTATGGCTTATAAGTATTTTTTTTTGTTAATTGTAGAATATAACTTTCATAAAATCATTTTTACTCAATTTTATGCATATGTATTGGTAATTTATAAATTTCACAAATTTTGGCTTCTATACTTAATTTAGATAAATCTATGGGTTATACTTTTCACAAGATAATTTTAAACTCACTTTTTTATATTTTAATTTTGTCTAAATTGACAAGGAGCTTGTGGTCAAGTGGTAGGGAACGGGTCTGAGACTTTAAAGAGTTCGCAAATTCGATTCCCCCACTATGTGAAGCTAAGTTACAATTTTCTGGTTACTCTTACACGAATATAGGTACATGCTTTCGGCCATTTGAATATCCGGAGATAAGACTCTATCCGTAAACTGCATTACCCAAGATTTGATAATTCCCGAATTACGAAAAAGAAAAGTTTGCCTAAACTTAGTGTCCTAATATTAAGCCAACTTACTATCTGTTAATTTCGGCCCAAAAGTTTGCCATTAATAAAATTTTTTCTTTTGGAACTAGTGACATTCTTACTAAATATAACCAAACTCTAATATTTATTTGAAAACAAACTTCCTACTATTAGATGAATACAACACCTACATTCTTCCAAACCTCTCCCTCCGTCGACAATATTCCAAAACACTAGACCATGAAAAACAACTAAACCAAGATAAACATGTTCCTTATTTAGTACTTAAACCGGACTAACCCAACAAATTCTACGGAAGACAAGCTTCAACTTAAACAACACATACATTCTCCAAAAATTCTGCATCAATGGATAACTTCTCCATAATACTAAACATTAAACACGTTTGAATCTCAATGTCTCCGTCATTAATTCCCGGATAAAACACAAGTTTACCATCACTAACATTTCCTCGAGCAGATCGAACCGCAATCGGTTTACCCCAACCGAAATCATTACCATACACATTAAACCGAGGAGAGCTCGCAATATATATCGAATTACAACTCACATCCACACGACTTGGTATTTTCGGTTTCTTCACCCAATTCTCTGCAAATTTTATAAATTCTTCATTTGTTTTTGACCCCACAGCTTTATTTAGTTGCAATCCAGCCCAACCAAGACCATTCTTAAACACCTCTTTAACTGTGGTTGAAGCCGTCGTGATTCCAACTACGTTACCGAAACACTCTTTCTTTAAAGGAGGGTTTAGTCTTCCTCTCATATCCATCAATAAGTTACAATCAATCACTTCTTCTGGATTCAAGTCACTATTTCTAACTATTGATCTCCACATATGGGCTGAAACAGCTTGAAGCGACGAGATGTTCTTATTATCTGCATTTACTTCATCGTTTGCTTTTGCTTTGAGCTCAGAGATTTTACTTCTAGTGAATCGGAAAATCTTCTCTTGTAATGAAGATGATGAAGTAACCATCCGGTTTGATATCTCTGTCTCTGAGCTTGGAACTCGAATTGGATACTCAATACCATCAAGAAACCATCCACGGAGAAGCAAAGGAGGGAAGTTCCTCTGATCAAACCCAAATCCATTAGAGAAAATCTTAGACCAAGTGTTGAAAAAGTTCCAAAATGAAGATCGATCAGCAACCATGTGATTATAACCAAACCCTATAAACAATCCATCTTTCAACTCAGTTACTTGAAACGCAAGTAACGGTCCTAAGACCCATTCATAGTTTCTAACAACATTCATAGGAAAAAACAGACTTAAGAAATCAGGAACATTACCATCAACAGGTTCTAAAACATCACTCACCGAAATCGACTTAGCTGAAACATGAACAAATTTAGCACCAGAACCATCACAATCGACGTAAAACGACGTCTTCTCATCATCTTTGTTCTCGGTTTTGACGAGACGACCAGCAAATGGGTAGAAAATCTTCAAAGCAATGGAAAGAGAATGCTTTAGCTGAGAAATGAAATTGCTTCCCGGGTCGGGTTGTGGAAAGAGAAGACCTCTTTGCGGGTATTCGGATCGAAGAAAGAAGAGATCCCATGGAGTTAGATGAATCTTAACATGAACTGATTTGTTGTTACAGTTCTCTGGTCGAACAATGCTCTTAGAGAGTAACACAACATCTTCCATTATTTTTAATTTTTATCTTCCTTAATCTAGAAAAATACGATCCTAAACTCTTGACTTATATGTAGTGAAATTTATGGTAGTTAGTGTATATTTATTATTCAACCTAACCTAATCATGATTATTACACAAAAAAGACAACACAGACATGCTTCACTTAATTAACCTAAGTACCTAACAAATGGCCATAACTGATACCTAGGCAGTGAAGTAACTTCATTTATTGTTTTCAACATTCATACATCTGCCACCTCGTACAGATTTTTTGCCTTTTCATATGCCACGTAAACGTCGTCTATTGGGCTAATTTTGATGACTATTGAGTTATATAGCTAGGCCCATTAATTGTCCCTAGGCCCATAATACAGATTGGATTGAGTTTGGTGAATCGAATTATCTCATAACATGTATGGGACTTTCCGAAACAAAAACACATTGCCTTAAAACTTAGACTGTACATTCGTTTTATTTTTCAACAACATCATCTTTAATAAAATTCAACACCATACCCTACTAATTTTATTTTATATTTATATTTATATTCATATTTGTGTTTTTATTTTTATGATTATAAATAAATAATTATAAACAATAAAAATTAAAAATAGAAAGTCATTTTAAAACAAATAAAAATACGAAAACTTTTAAAAAAATTGGTGAAATACCATAGTTTAGTACGTTTTGGGCTTAATTGGAAGATTGATTTTAAAACTGATAATTGTTAGGGATTTGGTAGTTAAAAGAACAATTAGAAGAATTTTGAGAGCTATAAGAGTTATTGTTATGATCCATTTCTCTTCAAAATAGATTGATACTAAAAAATATAGTTAAAAAGATAAATTTTGTGTATGTGTCCGAATTGAGTAAAAGTAGTCTCTATTTATAAAAAATGATAAATGATGTTTTGGTATAAAATTTCTAAAATTAAAATAAATATTTTTTAATAAGAACATGACATGACACGTGTCTTATCTATATATAATTAAAAAAGATCAGCGACTCACCACGTGTCACGTGGCGTTGTGACCCCGACAAATTTGAGTTTCACATAGTTGAATATTTTACACAGTTTAATTCACCTCAACTTTTACAAACTATTGCATTGTTTCTCAAATTATTCAATAGTTTGAAAAGTTTCAACACCACACTTTCAACATCATTGTAAGTAGTCTTATACATATATAAACATTTATTTTCAGCATATTTTCATATTCGTAGAAAGGGTTTATCTGCTGATTATACCTCCCAATAAAATGTACTGTCCTAGACATCTATACGAAATAAGTCTTTATTTTCGACTTATTTGTATACATAAAAGGAAATTTCATCTACCGATTTTTATTGAAAATAACAATTGGAGCAGATTGAGATCAGGAAAATCAATACAGATTAAATTGACTTTGGTAAATCAACTCATCTTATACAATATTCACATGCTGCTTAAACTCAACATCTTTTGATAACTTTTCAACTACTTGACACTGTAAACAAGCCTGAAAATCTAGACTTAATCCATCAATTCCTTGAAAAACAACAAGTCTTCCATTAGGATATGGAGGTCCAGCTCTTGCAGCTAATGGTTTACCCCAACCAAAATCATTGCAATAAACATCAAACTGATGAGAGTTGGTCACAACTAAATCTTTACTACCAACAGAAACTGGAATCTTCACATTTGTTACCCAATTCTCTGCAAATGCTTTAGCGTTTTCATTAGTTCGTGACTCTTCCATTTTGTTTATTTGCTTAGCAGCCCAGCTTAGTCCATGGTCAAGTAGCTCACCAACTGTAGCTGTGACTATACCAGTCTGGCTCACATTCCCAAAACACTCTTCATCAAGTGGTGGATCGAGTCTAAGTCTCATATCTATTGGTAACCTGCAATGTGTCTCTTCTTCTCGATTCATACCATTGTGCTTAACCATAGAACACCATATGTATCCTAATACCGCTTGAACTGAAGAAATCCTGTGACTTCCTTCATTGTTTGCTTTAGCTTCAAGTTTCAACATATTCTCCTTTGTAACATGAAACATTATCTCTTGTAAATTTGTTGTTGTTGCATAACTAGTTGATTTTGTTTCAGGGTCTGGAATATGAATTGGATAATCAATCCCATCGAAGAACCAACCCTTTAGGATAAGACCAGACTCAAAAGTTTTGAAGTCTGGATTTTCGTTTGAAATCTCTGACCATACATTGATGAACTTCCAGATTGAACTAGCATCAGCCACAGTGGAATTATAACCAAAACCAATGAAAATTCCATCTTTCATTTCAGTCACTTGAACCATAAGTAAAGATCTTGAGACACCATTGTAGTTCTTAATTCCAGTTGCAGGGAAAAATGAACTGAAAACTTTTGACAACTGAAGAACATCACTAACCTTAATGTTTTTAGCCATGGCGTGAACAAATTCCACACCTGAACCATCACAGTTGATGAAAAACGAAACAGTATCATCTTTGTTGTTATTTACCTTCACAAGACGACCAGCTAAAGGATAGAAATGATCAAGTGCAATAGAGAGTGAAGCTTGTAATCTTGAGATGATTTTGGAATCAGGTTTGGGGAAGAGAAGACCTCTTTGAAGATAACCAAAACGAAGACGAGAAAGATCCCATGGAGTGAGATGAATCTTCTGCTTAGAACTTGAATACTTAACGTTTCTGGGAAGTATGATGCTCTTTGAAATCACCATCACTTCTTCTTCCATTTTTTTTGGCTGTGTTTTGTTAATCAATGAGGTTTTGAGTTATGTGAGGCTAAGTCTCTTGACAAGGCAATCATTAAGTAGTGATCTATCTTTTGAAGAGATCGTCTTAAATAAAAGACCACACTTATTACATCTACCTTTCCGTCTGTCTCTGTATGGTCCACATTTTTTTTTTTTTTTTTTTTTGTCTATCAACATTTCTCTTTTATATATTTTTAGCATCTTTTTCCAAATATGAAATGACTGTGTAGTTTAAAATTAATAGTAAAAACATATTGTTTAGTAAATTTAATTATTTTATAAGAAAATTATTAGTGCTTATTATTAAAAAGATGCTTATTATGTCTAAGAACTCTATAAGAAAGAAAACAAAAGAAAATGACTAAATTTAAAATAAAATAAAAGACTAAGGTCTAATAAACTTTTTATAAATAGGTTAGGTACGTTAGGAAGGAATCTTATTGGCTCATATTTTCACACGGCTATATTTATTTAATTACTTTATAGCAAATCACTTTATTTTTGTTAAAGTATGACTTTTTTTTTTGTGGAATTTTTAAAGTATGGCTGTCTTTAATTAATGTTGGAAAAAGTTTGATGATCTCCTCTTTAGTTGACGCTGGTGGTGCCATTATATAACTTCAATTTTGATATATTATTTATCATTTAAAAACTTAATAATATTAATAAAGGATTATATTTCGTTTTATTTTTTAAATCATAAGAATAACTTGTATTTTTTATATTTAGAAGCTCATCTTACCATTCATTGTAACAATAACTCTATCTACACATTTTTTTGTTAGTGACAAAAAAAAAAAAAAAACATATTTATCTATGTACTTCATTGGGTTTGGGCCGTTATTGAAGATATTTTTGCTAATTTATTGGGATTCTGGGCCCAATTTAGTTTCTGACATTTGAATTAAGAACTCATTACTTAGTCAGGCCCAAATATCTCTTACATGGTTGGTTTTGGCGACGGCGTCAAAACGTTCTGATGCTTCTGATCATCCCGCCGCAAAAATCCGACCAACGAGCTTCCTTATCTTCTATCTGAGCTTTAGATTGGTCTGAGAAAGTGACAGAAATGGCGAAAGTTAAGCAACAGAAATCTAAGCTCAAGAAACAACCACATCAGGTACGAATCTATTCAAAACTTCTGAAATATCGATATATGTATTCATACAGCTTATTAATGTATCAGCTTTGTTTGTTCCTGTTGATTTTGACTCAATTTCTTTGATTCGGAGGGTGTATATTCCGTTTTCTGATTGGTTTAGATTTGTAGCTTGTGTTGCTCTGTGGGAAAGTATAGTAAATTGTGTATATTGGGTTGGTTTCATAGGTGAAGAAAAAGCAAGTAAAGGAACGTGATAACTCTCAATTTGGAGCTCAGCTTGATGCTTTAGGACTTAAGATCATCCAAGTGACTGCAGATGGTAATTGTTTCTTCAGGTCTGATCATCGATTCAATTGTGTGTTTATTAAATGCTTGAACAACACACATTGTTAGTGTTGAAGATGAAGCAACATTGTTAGATTGAGATGGTGTTTCACTTGTGATTTCTCTTCACAGGGCACTTGCTGATCAATTAGAAGGTAATGAGGATGAACACAGCAAGTATCGTAGCATGGTTGTACAGTATATAGTGGTAAGTAGCATTTTCATTTAGAGCCATTTTTTGCATTTGATTCTATGTAATCAATCTTATGGTTATCTTTTTACTAGAAAAATCGTGAAATGTTTGAGCCTTTTATCGAAGATGATGTTCCATTTGAAGACTATTGTAAAACCATGGATAATGATGGCACTTGGGCTGGGAATATGGAATTACAAGCAGCTTCTCTCGTCACTCGGAGTAATATATGTATTCATAGGGTAATTATAATGATCTATGTGAAATAGCTGGAGTAACATAAAGCATACTATTGTTTTCAACATTAAGCCATTTGTTGCAGGACATGTCACCGCGCTGGTATATTCGCAACTTTGAAGATTCGAGAAGTCGCATGATCCATCTGTAAGTACTTGATTCTGTTAATGATCTCTATGCAACTGGTTAGATTTTCCTGTACTGAAAATTTCCTCTTCTCAGGTCTTACCACGATGGGGAACATTACAACAGTGTGCGTTTAAAAGAAGATGTTTGTGATGGACCAGCCAGGCCTGTTGTAATAGAGGTTTTTATTTAAACTTTGGCTCAGTGTTTTATCGTATTCATAAATCATCTGTTTCTCAGTCCTAATAAATTCCAGTTTTGTGTAAGGCTGATGCTAAAGTTTCAACAGCATCTAAACAAGAGAAAGCCACAGAGAGCAAGTCCAAAAACAGAGATGATAAGCGTAATGTGGATGCTGGGGCTATCAAAGTAGTCATGTCTGGTAGTTGCTGTGATAATGCTGAAAAAGCTGAACAGGTGATAAGCTGACGCTTGTAATGTGTGAGAAAATATGATCAGTATTTGTTTCTTATATAGAATCTACCTTTAGGTTCTAGTACAAGTAAATGGTGATGTGGATGCTGCAATAGAATTCCTGATAGCAGAGCAAAGAGTGGAGTCTCTGGCTGAACAAGATTCCAAAACAGCTTGTACAGAGCAACCAAAGGGAGAATTGAATGACAAGTTCAGTGAGGAGGAATCAGCTAGCTGCAAGAACATCAAAACAGTCCATTCCGAGTGCAGTTCACAGACCACTGATAAGGTTCAACTGCTCGTTTGAACCATGAGATAGCTTCTTTCCTCTAGATCGTGTAAAAAAGTGATTGGAATATGATTTATGGAAGTAAGATTGTGAAAACTGCAGAAAATCCCGAGGAATAAATTGTGTCCATGTGGTTCAAAGAAGAAATACAAATCCTGCTGCGGAACAGCAGTTGGGAGATCTTCTGTTAAACTGTTAGTGTAAGTTTCTACAATCAGTTCTACAAAACACTCAGACAACACTAAACTAAACATCAGAGTTTCTTAATTAATATGCAGGAACCAAACTATGGAATCAAAGAAGGGAAGAAAGAATTTGAGAAGAGGAACATCAAATGAAGTTGAAGCAAATGCACCAGATGTTGGTGCTCTCTGTATATAGTAAAGTCTCAATCACTTTCTCACAATTCATTCACACAAAAGTCTTTTGTCTGCTAAGTAAAAACAGTTACTAGTTCTGGTTCCTTTCTCTATTTCAGGTGAAACAGAGAGGAAATTTTAAGGATTCATCTGAAAATTTTCACATAACAGGTATGAGATTGGCTTTAGGATTCAGCTTTTTGTTGTCTGATTAAATAACCAAAAGAAGAAACTCTTGTATCGACTCGAGAGCATATATGTATACATACACACAGATTTTATAAAAGCATATCTTGATTCACACTACACTAGCTCAAGTGATGTGTGTAATGATGCCAAAGAGAATGGTGAGGAGAGAATCCTGATGATGCTGCCATTCCCATTGGCTTTCCTCGACCCTCCGATTGCTTTTCCGATCTGACGGTCGTCGTAGTCGACATGGCTAACGATAAGTCACTCCCTAATAATCTTTCCTCATCTCTTCTGCTTGCAATCTTGAAAATGACATTTAGAACCAATACTTTCAGACAAAAGCCAATATTACAGAGGTTTATCTATGTACTAACATAAACACTTACCTCAGATTTGTGTTCAGAGTCTTCAGAGTTTGATCCTCCTAAACTTAGATCGAGATTATAACCTGAGCTAAGCTCGTCCTCGTATAGTTTAGGGTCAAAATTTGTTACTGCGTCTTTTCCATTACACTTTATTGCTGCTTTATCATAAGCTCTATATTCAAGTTGAAATAAATTAATCAAACCAAAAAAAAAACCAAAAGTGATGATGAAATTGAAACATGGAACAATAAAACAATACCTTGCAGCTTCAATCTCGGTATCAAAGAGACCCAAATAAACGTACCTAAAAAGAAAAAGCAATCAAACCAGACACTTTAATATTTAAAATTTGCCCCAAAACTTACTTTTTGTTAAGAAATTGACCCAATCTAGCCTCCCATCTTTGACATTTGTGCAAAGTAACACCTCTGTATCTAGAACTGCCTCTTGGAATTCCAGTGTTTTGTCTTCGAAGTACATGCATAAACTCTTCCTTTGTCAAATTGCTCATCTGCAATAACAAAACAAAACAATAATGTTTTGTAACTTTATTTGATTAGTAATTAAAATCACTAATATAATTAGAAGTAACCTGTTTCAAATCTTCCAAGTAATCTTCAATGTCGAAATTAATATCTGCACCTATTCCTCTAAATTTAATTGCTGCTCGATCATAGGCACTGTTTTAAAATAGTTATAAATTTTATGACCAAAATATAGATTTTTTTAATTCATAATTAGACTGAGCAGAATTTACCGAGCAGCTGTATGTGCTGTGTCAAATCCACCTGCAAAATAAGATAAAATAAAAATAAAGAAGAACAATTACAAGAATGAAAAAAAAAATCGAAAAAATTGGAAAAAAATCGTAAAAATTGATATTTGTTTTTAATTTAAACCATACCTAAATACACTTGCTTCCCACAGTCCCTGCATAACATTTTAAGACAATAACTCAACTAATGAGTCATATTTATGATGGTATTAAAACTATATATTATATAGTTAAATAACAAAAAAATTTACCAAATATGTGACTCCCATCTTCCGGTTCGTCGATAAAACGTAACTCCTCTATATTGAGAGCTTCGTGAGCGAGGACCACGACGACTTTTCTTTACCGGTGGCGTTATCTCAAGCTCCGGCTCTTCGTTTTGACCCGACCCAGTTGGATCCGACTGACCAACATATCCAAGCTCCATGCTTTGACCCGGAAAGAAGTTACGGGTCACCGGAGGCTCAGACGATAGCCAAGTGGACGACACGTGTCCAAAACCATCGGATTCATCGTGATGATTTGGTGAGTCGTTAAGGTTCCACATTTTAATTTTATGTTAATTAAAGAAAAAATGGAGAAATTAGAGAGAAGACTAAGATGAGAAGATAACCATTAAAGCAATAAGGTGGTTTCTAATAAATAAACTATGAAGATCCATATGAATATAAATTATTTATTATGAAATGAAAAAAGTGAACATGAATAATTTAAGAAAAATATTTTATGAATTTATTATGTCCTAATACAAGTATATTAGACTGTCTACTTATTTTTGGTCTCCTGAATATTGACATCAGAGTTTTCTTTAAAGAAGGGAAAGTAATTTTTCTTTTGGATTACAACTAATCGACCCATTAGCCTAGTTCATGTATAATGTAGGCGGTGAGATTTGATTACTAGATGTGAAAATGCGTATGCGTATTAGTGGACTTATCGCCTGCCACTAGACTAAAGACTACTTAAAAGTAAATTCAGAAATTTAAAAGTTTGGTGAAATAAATATGGATTAATATTTGTGATGTAGATGGGAGTATCTTATTTAATATTATGTACTATTTATTTTCTTCTACTCCAACTACTCATAATTTATCATTTTACCTTTTCTTGTATTGTACTCTGATTTTTCGTTTTCCTTCTTTCCTGTTAAACAACTTGGTACAAATTTTCAATATGATAATTTACAATATAAATTGTGGAATAACAAGTTGATATATACTTACAATTACTGAACTATTTTTGTGAGGATATATACGTAAATTACAAATAAATTAAGAAAAGAAAAAGAGAAGAAAATGATGAAGAATCAAATCCGTGAAATAGTTTGGTAGGACAAAAAATAAGAAACAGAAATAATGTGAAAGGGCAAATATTTGTATTACCGAAAATGCCCCCATCCAAGAGTGCGGGAATCACATTTTCCTACTATTGCCTTCACTCTCGTACGCGTGTTGCCAAGCTTTTTTTTTTCGTAATACTTTATTTAATTAAAACTGGTAGAAACCAATTACATACTACAATAAATTTAACAAATGAATATGAAACAAAAAACTAATGCATCTAGAAATTGGTGGTTTAGTTGGTTTGTCTCTCATTTAGATACGCATCAGGTGATGAATTCGAATCCCACCCAGATTCAATTGGAGGACTTAGGCTATCGATCGAGTCGTTGTCGATCGAATTGTTACTTGTTAACAAAAAAAAAACTAATGCTCTTCTACGTGGAAATAGTGAGAATAAGCATCATTTGATGACACATTAGCAAAACCATATTTATATTGATTCGAGACACAAGGTAAACAACTAAATGTTTCCGTGCCCACAATAGCAGTATACTGACTTTTAATACATTTTGCGAAAATATTATGACAATAATTATCATAACATAGATAGATATTCTTCAATGAATTCACCAGATATAGAAACCTAGACACCAAAAACCTAAAAAATAAAACTCGATAATCAGAGAAAAAACCAGTGAGTCTCTTGTGATTATTGCCAAGAATCGTTGTGGTAGTGCTCCGTCATATATGCTGATACAAAAAGACCAAATTTTGGTTATTTAGGGACACCTCCGCACCTCCCATATAGATCCTATGATAAAGAACCAAACCACAATGGATCGTCGAAACAACATCACTCCAAATCCGACAAAGTCCTAAGATTCGAAGAAATTTCACGATGTCATATTGTAAATTTCAAATTCTTAGATTAGATTGAAATATGTAAATAAATAAATAAAAGAAAAAAAAAAGCACAACGTCGAAGCTTGCAAGCCATCAGACATTGGCCAGAAAAAACAAACGAAAAAAGGTTTAGAACGGCGGTTTTCTAGGGTTAAGAGGAAAACCAGATGATTGTGATTATGATTATCGTTGTACCTTTCATATTAGTTTGTCATATTTTTTTTCAATAACTTGATCAACAAAATCAATTCATAATTCAATTTTATAAAAAATAGGAAAGTATGCATGCCCTATTTGAGACTACTAAAACCGGTGGTGAATTCTTGGAAGGGCCTAAATTCTAAATAATATCATATAAAATATTATCAGATATAACTCCCTGTGAGATTAAATAAAGAAGATATCAGAAATGAATTTAAACATTTAATCAAAACACCTTCCTATAAATTCTGTTAATACAACCACAAATAATTTTGATAGAAAAAAGATGAAGAAACGTGTCTGCCGACAAATCTTTTGTCTGTTTTATATTGACACATATTATTTATGTATAATATATAGATAAATTAAAAAAAAAACCAATAATAGTTAGTAGAGAATGAGTAAAAAAAAAGAAGAGGTGTGGGTAAAAGGCATTAGAGCCAAAGCGTGAAAGAGGAATATTAAAAGTGAGGAAGACAAAGCCAAACCTTCCCCGAATGGATCTATGACCATGCTTTGATGCTCTCTCTTTCTTTCCTTAATTAGTATTTATATTACAACTTTTGTCTCTCATGCATACTTTTCTTCTTGTATATGTGGTGCTTGTTGTCTGTTTTACTGTTTTTAGTTCATTCACCACTGTAAAAAGATGTTTTACACACCATTGTTTTGAAAATAAATTGATAATCTAGTTCAATGGAAACATCATAAAGACTATAAACATCAAAATTTTCGAATTAGTCAAAAACAATTTTCTCATATATATATATATATATGAGTGTATGTGTTTGTGTTTGATACCATATTGGCAATCATAGCCCCACCATTTGTTTCTCGAGCAAATCATATCGGTTAGCTTTGTCTCCTTTTATGGAATCCGACCAATTTGAAGATGCCACATGAAGATATTTTTGTATTATTGTATCCAACAATTAATATGTGTAAAAGAATAGAGATATGAGTAAAACATGAATCTCGGGCTCAATAAACTCATTTATTGGTTGCTTGATGCTTTTTTTTTCTTTTTTTTAACATTGAGTCATAATTGCTCGGTTCATTAGCTAAGTTTTTGTATAATGCAGACGGTATTACTTGATCCCTATACATGCAAGTGCGCCTATTTTTAGTAGACTTATCATATGCCATTAGACTAAAAGTCTCTTGCTGCTTGATGCTTATTTAATTTGGATTTAAATTGTGAATTTAGTTTGTTTTTTTTTTTTTGTCAATAATCATATTCATTAGACTCGATCCATATCTCAAAGTAAACTATTTTTATTTTTAACTTGCAATAAAATACAATTCGAATTATGTTTGAATTATTAATTGGCCATATAATTATCTCAGTTCTCACAAATTTATGATTCTAGTTTTCGTAGTACAATTAGTTCTTCTTAGCATTTTAAATGCCAAAAATACAAGGTTCAAACTATATCATTATATATATATATAAGACTAATAAAAAACAATTTAAACACGTAATGAATATTAGTAAAACGTTTTAAATTAAGTCTCTCCTTGACCAAATCTAATTAAACCCTATCGCAATAATATGATCCATAATTAACCAGTTTTTGACTAGACAACAATTAAATATAAGTACTGAATTTAACTAATCTGGAAATAAACATACTTTGAGATCTGTACATAATAAACGTGTTTGTATGAAAATTTTCACTACATAATTAAATTTATAATTCGTACGAAACATGAAAAATTGAAAATAGTGATTACGAGTCACATAAGACCAAAAGTGTGTCGGCACAATCATCTCAAATTGGAAAATCAATTAATTATTATTATTACTGGTCTTTTAATTTTTATTAAAATACCATGACTGCTTGGAAACATCGGACGGTGTCGATAAAATCATCCTCGTACTGTCGGTGAATCTAGATAGTTGAAATTTTATGGGCTCCACTTTTTAATATCACGGAAACTTATCTCTCTGCAACAACGTGACTCACGTGAATAAAAAACACTTTTACTTATCTCTTACCTGTTTCTAATTTGTTAAGTACAATCATATCTACTGTTCCAGTTATTTTTTTTCCCTAAAAGTTTATATTGAACTGAACGTTGAACATAACATTCTTACAACAAGGATTACAAAAAAACCAGGAAAAAAAAAGAGATTACCGCAAGAACAAATCCGAATAAAGGAAACTAAAGCCCTCAAAAAGAAAAGCTAACTAAAAAAATCGAAAAAACTGACATAAAGACTAAAACCATAAGGCAACTATAGTTAATCCATCATCTTAATTCCAAAATGAACTGTGAGTTTATCCAAGAAGGCTGTTGTAACCAAAACTGTTGGAACCTAAACTATCGGAAACTGAGAAGCCAAGCAAAGCTGAAGGCAAGACCAAAAACGACCTTATAGACAGAAGAGGACAAGAAAAACACACAATTAGAAGAAGTACCAGAGACAAACGACCACACTGAGTAGTATCTCCAAGACAAAATGAATTAGCAAACCAAAGCACAAGAGGGTCTTGTATAACGAAGAGGAAAACGCCCAGTTTTTATAATACTAGTATATATTATAATATTTACAAATAAATTATTTTTTTTTGGATCCAGAAATAATTTACAAATGTACTACTCGAGTGACTTTCTATAAGTAAATCGTTTTTTTGTTTATTTGACCAACTCAATTTCCAAACTACTACTACACATACCAAAATGGTATAAAGCATCGCCCAATAAATCGACTATTTTAAAAAATCAAACTTGTATAATATCCAAATGACAATTTTCGTGGGCCGAATTGGGCCCAACAAGTGATCTTATGCTACAACAGAACTAATGGGCCTCATTTAATTAGGCCCATTAATTATGCTTGCTTTGATTCATAGCATAACAGATTTGCATCCACATGAATTGTTAGATGGTTAATAAGGAGGAAGACTGATTTATAACAATACCCGGTTTAAATCAATTACAGCTATTAAACCGTAATTTATTTCAGTTAACCATCTAATATGAATCAAATGATTGTGATTTCAAATGTCTTTAACAATTTTGAAATAACGACAAGGAGAAACAAAGGATCAGTCCGACAAGTGGTTCGGGTAAGATAGGGACATGTGTTAATGATTCTACCTCTAAACTGATTCGTGAATAGAGTTCAACTATAGTACTTTAGTCTATTGGATAATAATTTTAAATTTACAGAAAATAATAGAACCAAAATGTATTACTTATTACGTGAGAACCATAACAATCAAACAAAAAAAGTTGAATTAAATTTTATAACTAACAGAAGAAAAAGTGAAGGCCGATCAAATATCAAATCAAAGCTCCACTTTTGCTATGTTTATCTTTGGACTTATCCATATGTACGCTTTCTTAATTGGGTATCTATTAATTTTTTTTTTCTTTTATTATGAATAATAATAACAAATAATAGACATAAACACTAACGAAACTGTATAATATTACATGCCAGATTTTTATCATTATTTATTATTTTCCCCACGAAAAAGTAATTGCATCATTATACAATTCATAATGTGATAATACATATAGATACAACTTACTTGAGCTTGGCCCACTGTCACATGTAATTAATAGCTATTATAAAACGCACGGTGAAGAAAACTTTAAAATTCCGATATTTATATTGTAACAAAAGTTTGGTTAAAACTTTAATAATTAGAAATTGTAATAATAGAAATCGAAAAGATGGAGCATATAAAATCTAAATGGTACCCACAAAACACAAAAGCAAAACAAACCAAGTCCCTCGACGACCCAAAATCTTATCCATATATACATTACACTCATATGATATATTTATGAATTAGAAGAAAAAAACAAAAATTGTGTACGTAATTAATAAAGATAGACTATGTCAAGTTGCTTTTATATGTTATGAATGTAGGTCATACTCTGTCCCAATAATAATAATCATTATTATTATTATTCAACTTAATCTTTTTATCAAACAATTTTTTTAAAATAGTAGAGTGAAATATTTCAAAAAACACCATATTGATATTTGAAAAGTTTTATGTAGTTTTTAACACAAAATTAAGTGGTAATATGTATATTGATATATGTCACTTATATATTGCTTTAAGTTATATTAGTAGTCGTAAGTGATCTTTAATCTAGTGGCAGGTGATAAGTCTACTAAAGATAGGTGCACTTGCATGTTTGGGAATCGAATTCTACTGTCTGCATTATGTAGAAACTTGGTTAATATATCAGATAATTGTGGTGTGACAAAAGAAAAGAAAAATTATATCAGAAGTCTATATGTAAATTTTGTAACACGTTTTTTTAGAAGATGATCACTTATGTATCAGAAGTTGAAATTCCATCACCATATACAATAATATCCTATTTATCCTATTGATCTATGTTATTTACATATTTCTTGAAAATTCATAAAATCTCCAATATGAGATTGCAAAATTGTATCTCAATTAAAAAAACATTTGTAAAGTACAGAAAGACTTTTCACAAATTAAAAAAACAAAGTCATTATTAATAAGAGTACTATTTTTTGAGTTTTCCTTTCTAATTTCACCGAAATAAAAGGGCCACTTATTAATAAGAAATAATAAGACGAAATTCATTAATGAATATTAATGAGTAGAATAATATACATTTTGCATTCTTTAAGCAATAGCCTAAAATTCAATAAACCGCAAAACCCGCAATAAAGGGGCAAAAAAAAAAAGATAAAAATTAATAACTAAAAAAAACTCTAAAAATTTCAAAAACGCAAAAATAAAATAAAAATAAAAATCATAAACGGCGCTAAATGATTCGTAGAAGCAAGGCTTTGGTGTACGTTAGCAACAGCCACCGCTTTAATTTTATTTAATTTCCCATTCTTCATCGGAACTTTCCGGGTCGGGTATTTTATTCAAGTCAACCCGGTTCTTCAATCTCTTATCATCATCATCTTCTTCTGGGTCATCGTTTTGATAATTCCGATGAAAATTATTACTATTATTCTCATCATTTTGAACAAAAACACGGTGGCGATTATTTAGCACCGCCGTGCCTAAAGCATCTACTTGAGCACCAACCTCCGTAGCTTTTTTTCTGATTGTTGCAGCTGTCATATCTTCATCGGAGAATTTTTCACCGGGAAGAAGTTCAGGGAAATTTAGCCTCGCCGTTGGTCCTCTAAGGTAAAAAACCGCCGTGTCGTAAGCTCGAGCCGCCGCTTCAGGAGTAGAGTAAGAGCCAAGCCATAATCGTGACCGTTTATTTGGTTCTCGAATCTCAGCCACCCATTTTCCCCACTTTCTCATTCTTATTCCTTTGTAAGGTCTTTCTCTTTTCCTTGTTCCGGCGACTGCCACGTCAGCTACTGCACCGGAATCCATGGAGGATTTAAAACCCTCCGAAGAGAAAGACTTTTGAAGTGGGTTTTGAGAGAATTTTCGATCTCTAGAGAGTATCTTTGAAAGGTTTTTAAGAGAGAAAGAGAGAGAGAGACAGAGAATAAATATGTCGGAGGGAGGAGAGAGAGAGAGAAGTTGCAGGTGGAATTATGCTGATGGATGAGAGAAAAAATCCAAATTCACCGACAAGAGAAAAAGGAGAGAAAGAGAATTTAGGTTAGTTGGATTTAGAAGATAAACTTGTCACGGTGGTGGATTTGTTTTGGATTATAACAAAAAAAAAAATATCAATAATTAGACAAAAATATCAATCTACAACAAACATAAAATTATTAGTTAGATCATCTCAACTGATATATCATTATTAATTAGATTACGGAAATTTTTTTGATAATAACTCTAATTCAAAATTATTTTTGTTGCTTTGATAAACAAAAACTTTTATAAGAGATTTAAATTAAACTAATTATACTTTAGTTTGTTTTTGACTCATTAGTTTAATTTAAATATCTTACAAAAAAATTACCTTTCAAAATAACGAAAACAATTGTCACGCGAGACCAATATTGTAATTATGTTTGGTGGCTAGGATATCTAACTAATAATTCTGGTTATGAAAGGTAAATCTCCTATAATACTATATTTATTAGTTAAATTATCCAAACAAACTAATATTAAAGATAAATTTGTTATAGTTTTGGATTTGTTTTGGAGTTATAACAAGGAAATTTTAGTTTCTTTTTTTTGAAAAAAAGAAAAAATATAATTGAATCGATAAAACTTAATTTATAACTTAAATTTTGAATTTTACCGATTTTAAAGTTAGATTTGGGCAGGAAAAAAACAGTAAAATAAAAAAAACTGAAGAAATCTGTTTCGTTCAAACTTATTAAATTAAAAATATGAGAAAATAAAAATAAATAAATAAATATGGGGGGATGATGAAAGCTGTATCATCTGTGATGATTTTTGTTTTTATTTTTAATGGAACAGAAACTTTTTAAGAGGATAGGCGGAAGAAGAGGTGGTGGAGATGACATGCGCAATTTTTATTATTTTATTCTTCTCTATTTCCCTATTTTTATACTCTCTATTTATATTTTATATCTAGTACATGTATATTTATATTTTAACAAAAACCTTGGTGTGTTTCTATTATTTATATAACTATTAAAAAACCATTTGGTTGATGAATTTACAAATATACCTGCCGATACGTATTAAACTTGTATACACGACAACAAATTAAACTTGTACATTTATTATATATTAAATTCTTATAAATTTATACCAAATTCATATACTTAGTCCAGATAATAACATTATGGTTTTAACTCGTACCACTTTTATAGTAATTAACAGAATCAGAACCTATAAAAATGTAAAAGAGAGTTGCAAAAACAACTATTATGTTATATCATTAGTAGAATATATTTTTATTTATTTAACTTATTACTACGAGTATTCTCAAACTTGATTTTAAATCAATATTTTTACATAGGAAGTTATGTGTCTTTGACTTTCCGTTAGTAAAATTTTTTGTTTAGCATAATGCTTTTGTAAAAATCAATCATATTTCTTTATTAATTTTTTTCAAATATAATTAGTGCTTACAAAATCATTATTCTCAACAAAAAACCTTACCAATCAAGACTTTTTAAAACTTAGATCTCAATTAAAAATTATGAAATTAACTATTTAATTATTTGATTAAAAACTGTAAGATTAAATTGTCAAAATAATCAGGTAGTCTAATTGAGTTGAATCTAAATCTAGTTTGATAATATGTGGTGTCTTTGAATCGCACTCAAAGTTTTTATTAGAAAACTTTGGTTGTGAGCGGTCCTATTTGTTAAAAAACATTTGAATAAACATATTTTTCTTTTTTATATTTTTGTAATTTTGTAATTTTTACAAAAGAAACAAAATTTCTAATGTTTTGAACTGTAGTCTATATGTAAATAAATATTAATGAAGAATAAAATGGTATAAGGGTAGACAAGTGGTTTTTAGTCTAATAGCCGATGATAAATCTATTAAAAATATGTGTATTTGAATGTTGAGAAATCAAATATTACCGTATATATTATGCAGAAACCTAGCTAATAGGCCAACAAATTCTGGTCCAATGTTTGAGAAGAAAAAAATGGTATAAGGGTAGTGGAGGAAAGAAGGTAGGTCGGTGGTCGCTGGCTATGGCTGGAGACCGTTACAAATTGACTTTATGTTTACTCTTATTACGACACGTCTTATGTATTGTCCTTTTTGTCCCTTCGATTCTCCGTTTCGACTTCGAACACTTTTGTCTTCTTTCTTTTTGATTCCCACGGATATTTTCGGTATTTCAGCTTTTATCATCTATTTGAACCCACTTATTCTCAATCATCAACTCCTCTTTATACATATTACATACTCAATAAGTGTTTTAAATTATATAAAAAACCTTCTAAAATAATGCAATAACAAACCAATAAAAAATTTTAGAAAAATAATAATCAAAATTTGGATGATGACATATTGATAATACTATCACAAACAAATAATTATGTTATGTATTCTAATTGATCGAAAATATTCGATCTATAATTCAAACTCCTAATATAAATTTCAAATAATATCATGTAGAAGTATATATTTTTTTCCATAATCGGAATTTAGTGAAGAAAAAATGTAAAATGAATTAAATCATTTGACCAAAAATATTGTCTGATTGTCGATGATGTGTGGCCTAGAAGTAGTAGTCACTTTAGTATTTTTCAGGCACCAAAGTTTGATTCCTCCCCGATGCAAGAAAAAAAATTTAGAATATAGACTTTGGCTATAGATCGGATCTTGTCAATCCAATTATAAGAGTAATGTTAGACAAAAAAAAATATTGTCTATTCTTGTTTTGTTATCTAACATAATTAATTTACATTAATTAAAAACTTTGAATATTATTATATACATCAGGTGGGATATTGATAATCAATAACTATACGTCAATCCGCGAAAGAACCGATCTTTCTATAATTAGTTTATGTTATTTTCAGGAGAGTGAGTTGTATTTTATTCATTAACAAATTGATTTGGATAATGATCCATATTAAAATGGATTAGCTACAAATATTATATTAATAAGTTGTACCATATTTTATGATGTTGCTACGATATTGACTTGTTTCTTCACAATTCTAATAGTATGCTTCTGATGTGAACCCATCTTCTATACACCTCCATAACTCATTATTCTTCTCTTCCAAAATTTGTTTTGTGGTCCTTAATTATATATACAATTAAAATTTATATATTATATGTTATTGTGATTATTTAAATTTTATTTAGCTATTTATGTTCCTTTCATTATAACTCTATGATCATTTGGGAATCGTTACACGCAAAATAAAAATTTTAAAATATTTAAATTATTATAGAAAAAAATTGTAGGGATAGGAGTTGAGTGATATTTGGATTGTTCCCACGACTTTGTTTCAAATTAAAATATTTACATTTAGAAAATAAATAATTTAAACACCACGGAAATAGGAGATTTAATAATTAAACTTTTAGCTGTGACCCAGTTGGCACGTGAACATGATGCCAAATACACTGGAAAAGCAAAATATATTCAATTTTACAAATTATTTAAACTTTTTATTCATATATTAAAAACTTATTAATATTTTTTAATATATTTGTCTACGTAAAACCTAATCAAACAATACAAAATATGTTTAAATATATTCGAATTAAATATGCAACGAGACGGCTTATTATCTGAAAATTCTAAATTTCTAGTGGTATAGATAAAAAATCAAGTCAACACTATGAATGTATAATTGTATCAATTTATGGATCCACTATCTGATAGGATACGATAATAAATCAGACTCTTCAATTTAAAAATTCAGAAACTAAATTTTCGTATTCTAAAAAACGGGCCACATGCATATATAAGGCCCAAAGTAGGCCTCGTAGTATAGCTACAATTTACATATGGACCTCAAAATTATGGGCTAAATTGTATAACGCTCTGTATCGAATCCTTGATATAGTCACGGGCTCAAAGGTATTGTAATTTTTGTTTTTTTTTTAATAGCAATACAATTTTTATTTTAACAATAACCTGATTCATACCCTAAAATTCACCATAATGCCTGAATTTTTAGCTGAATTATCTTAACTAACTCAATAATTGTACCTAATTCATAATGTAAATCCCACACTTAGATTCTTTGGCACTATTTATATTTTTCACTCGTTTCAAAGATTTTTATTTGTAAAAATAAAATAAAATTGGTCTTTCTCATTGTGGATGATGATAAATATTCTGACAGAGGTGGGCCAAGCCCAAAATTATTTCTGGTTAAAAAGGAAATAAACTAATTAGTTTGACTTTTGTCCTCAGAATTTCAACGGTATTACAATTACGACCCCAAATCCTAACAAAAATTACATTTACGCACCTATAATATTCTCCTTACTCAAATTAGCCCTCTAACTTGGGAAAATTGGTCGTTTCACCGGAATGGATCGTTCTCTTCAGTCATAACACTTTCCTTAATCTCTTGAATCATCTTAATCACTTGTCTCATTGTTGGTCTTTGTTCTGGAGATGTCACACGGCAAAGACAAGCTGTTTCAGTCATCATCCCAAGTCTATTATCTTCTGTTCCTTCTTCTTCGTCTCTCATTGCTTTAACCCAATCAAGCATATCATGAGGTGCCATAAACGGATGCCTAGATGCATTCTTACCAGTCAAAAGCTCAAAAATCAAAACACCAAATGAATAAACATCACATTTTGGAGTTGGTCTGCGAGATGATTTTCTGATCTCTGGGGCTTTGTAAGAAGATGAGTCAGGATCATCAGGTGAAACAGACGAAGAGTCTGTTAAAACACTGAGACAGTAATCTGTTAAACAAGCTTCGAAGTCTTGTCCAAGGAGAATGTTTGTGGATTTTAAGTTTCCATGGACTAATGCTGATGATGTTTGGTGAATGTAATATAAGCCTTGAGCTACATCTTCTGCAATTTTTAAACATGATGTCCAATGTAATGGTTTTGCTCTTGATGATCTTGAACCTGAAATTGTGAGACTAATTAGTATTGGACCAAAAACCAAATCAAGCAACACAGAAGCAAACATTCTTAGATGTAATTCTCACATTCTTGGAAAATGTTAACAATTCTAGTAATTAGGGTACTCTTTTCCAAAAGTAATTTTCTTCTTCCCCCCGGTTTTTAAGCACTAACGCAAGGTCTAGAGACAAAGCCATAGCAAAAGACGATAGTTTCACGTGACAAAACAGCACAGAGTTCCACCAAAGTCTGTCTTCTTCACTAGTATAAGTAATTGAACAAAAATTCTAAAAAAAGAGCAAAATAACAAAAACTTTTTTATACATATAATAATAAAATTAAACCCGCGATTGTCGCTGTGTGGTCATCTTCAATGTCAACAAGTTAATTCCAAAGCTAATACTGTAAGTGATAAAAAGCTGTGCAAAAAACCCTCAACACACAAAGTCTCCTACTTTCATAATTTAGGGTTTAGTGTTTATAATAAACAAAGTGTGGGTCATTAGGGTCTCTCTTTAGTCTCTACCTAAGAACAAGTAACAGTTAGTCACGTCATGATTAAGACCAACACACTTAACAAAATGGTAATGAATGAAATTAAAACTAACTTAGAGATTGAAGAAGATGAGAATTACCGTGAATGAGATTGAACAAGCTACCATTGGGATGATAATCATAGATGATAAGTCTTTCTCCATTTGATTGAAAATAAGCTCTAATCGGAACAAGATTCTGGTGTCTGAGTCCACCCACAATCTCCATATGATACTCAAAAGCTTCTTCACTCGTTACAGCCGTTTTAGCTGCATCTAGTCTCTTCACAGTCACAATAAGCTGATTATCAAGCACTGCTTTGTATGTAATCCCAACTGATCCTCTTCCTAATAGCTCAGCTGAAGCTCTCATTAGCTGCTCCAATGTATACATCCCTTGACTCCTTGATTCTCCACAGAAAATCAGATTTCCACTACTTGGTATTCTGCTTTGTAGCTGCTCTGTAGCTTGATATTGAACATCTTTCTCTAGCTTCTTAGATTCAACATTTGTAATTGGAATACTCCTTTGATTTTGTGATTGTTGTTGTGAAGATGATGATGCTTCTTTTGGATTTGTTTCGTAGATTCCTTCATCGTTTCGTTTCTTCATCACCAAAGAGAAGACAACGAGACAAAGACCAAGAACAATAAGTGAAGCAAGACCAGCAGTGAATCCCAAAACTAATCCATTCTCTTTACCTTTCTTCTTCGAAACCACCGGTGAAATAACCACAGCACCACCGTTCTGCGCTTGTGCGCTTTGACCTAACGGAGCTTCAGACGACGACGTTTTGTTAGTCGACCCAAAGAACGGTGAACGTGAAGCACAAGCTCGGTTAATGATTATACCACAGAGTCCAGGGTTAGACCTAAACGAAGACGGACCAAATCGAGATAGAGTCGATGTAACGGGGATAACTCCGGTGAGATTGTTACCGGAAACATTGAATGACGTCAGAAATGACTGATTCAACGACGGGAGAGTTCCGTTGAAGTGATTAAACTCTAGATTCAAGGAAGTTAAACGGTCAAGAGCGTTGATCTCAGAGGGAATCAAACCAGAGAAGTTGTTATAAGCGATAGACAAAACCATTAACCGGTGAAGAGAAAGAATCGAAGGAGGGAAGCTACCGGAAAACTGATTCCGACTAAGGAAAAGGGATTTTAGGTTAACGAGAGAGGAGAGATCAGGAATCAAACCAAATAGCGAGTTATTCTCGAGACTCAGTACTCGAAGCTGGTCAAGACGACTAAGAGTCGAAGAAGAGAAGTAGCCACGGAGACCAACACCGGAAAGTACAAGACGAACCACACGACCTTGAGCACATTTGACACCACGCCATTGACAGTAATCGTAACGCTCAGTGAGTGAATACAAAAGCTTGTTATCGAGATCAGCAGTGGATTTGAAAGAGAGTAACGCAACGGCGTCGGAGGGAAGTAATGAGTTGAAGTAATTTGGTTCCGGTGATGAGATTCCGGTGGAGACACGGAGGAGGAGAATGAAGAAGAAGAAGAGAGACTTCAGTGACATTTTTTTTTTACCCTTTTTCTTTTTTTGTTTGCAAAGTAAACCACAAAATTCAAATCCATATTAATTGCCTCTAAAATTCCGTTTTAAGATAAAAATAAAAATAAAAATTGGGAAGCAGCTGTGAAGTATATCACGTGCTTGTACCAAATTTTAATAAATAGAAAATATTTCTAATAATAATAAATTTTTACAAGTATTTTTAAACATTTTTATAGCATAAAAATATTTTTAAAAGGTATATAAATTGGGAAACAAACTAAGAATATAATTTGTGGTGGAAATTTATACCTAAAAATTTACAAATATTATTGTGTAGGTAGAAGAAAATGACACTATACAGTCCAAGTGCATTTATATTCTTTGTATTTTGTTAAAAAAAAACAAAAAAACTTTGGGAATCATATAAATCCAAAAAGTTACTGCGGTGTCAAAATAACAGAATCATGCATTATTTATTTTACCCGATGCAGTCAAATTTATTAATTCCGAGAAGAATCACAATGGGAGAGTGTGTTACGCGCGTAATGAAGAGCGTGAGAGTCACGTGATGGAGCCGTTAGTGAAAGCTTGAGCCAGTCCGTGAGTGGCATTAGTCCGTATGAAAAGACTAGACTTGTAGCCAAGCATGTGTGGTCCTGTACAATGGCGGCTCCATTCACCAAAACTAAAAAGAATCTATTTACTTCAAATCGATTCAGATCGGTTTTTCTGGTTTTGAAATATCATAACTATAAAACTAAAAACCGGTTAAAATTTGGTTCGATTCGGTTTTTTTGTGTTTAGGTTCTAGATAAATACTTGAAATAGGAACCGAAATCATTGCTTTCGATTCCAACTTCAAAGTAATTACTTGTAATGCATATGACCTTTAATCTAGTGATAAATTTACAAGAGACAATTGCACTAGCACATTCAAGAATCGAATTTTACCGTTTACATTTTGTGGATATTTGGACCGATTAGTCATGATCCAATGTTGAAAAAAAAAATATATAGTTACTTGAAATAAAAGAGTATGTAAAATATTGGAATCAAATAGTTTTTCTTTCAGGAATCAAAACCAAAGCAAATAACTATTTTCGGTTTGGTTCAGTTTGGTTATGGTTTGTTGTCTAGGTCTAATTCCAACTCTTCTATGCTAGTATTATTTTATTTGTTAATTAATCACTTTTGTTACTTTATAAAAGAGTTAAGATAAGCCAAAGCGTGCTCTGCTTTTCTGATTTGAAACCACACAGAAATCTCCACTATCAATATGCGTCATTACCTTAAATTCTTGTGTTTAAAATATTACAGTCAAATCAAAAGGTCTACATAAAACTATTCACATTATATTTTTAGAATAAAAGAAAAAGTTAACAGTATAGTGGGCTATGTGGAGAAAACTAGTGAAAGTGAATTTGATTTCATCATATAAAGAAGTTATCAAAAGAAGAGCCCCTTCATCATATTTTGAGACTTATGTATCACTCTGATATGGGCTTTAATGGGCCATTACAGAGGCCCAACATAACATAGAGCATATTATATGGGCTATATGAAGTGAATTATGTCAGGTTATTCGTCTTAGTCATACAACTGCTATGCGTTTGCTAAATTTTCTTTTTGTTTTAAAAGAAATATTTTCAACATATTTTTTATGTATCACTTCTGGGGAATTATAGAATTTTTCTCTGGATATTCAAATGGACCGAAAGCGTGAATTTATATTTATATAAAGGTATCCAAAATAATTGTGACTTAATTTTGAATGTTAGGGAAATCGAACCCACGATGTGTGTACCTTACGAATCCGTACCTTGCCACTCGATTACAACCACTTGGACTATTTTCAACATTTTTGGTACTATAATATTAGAATGATAATGATATTAAAATGCATAACATAAAATAAGAAAAGAAGAGACAAAGACGTGTGGTCTGTAAGTAGTTATGGTGTCATTTTGCAGTAACTAAAACGCCGACACATCTCTTCTCTTCTTCCTTTGTCTCCACCAGCTCCATGCATGTACGGTACAACCACCTCTTCTTACCTCTTTTTCTTCTTCTATTCTTTACATAACAAATACAAATCACATTTGGTTGGTTTATAAATATTTTTGTATTCTTCCCAACAAACCACAAAAACCTTATTATAATTTTGGACTTTACTCATAATTATACACATGTTATATATTATAGTTGCAACATAATGATAATTAGTTCAGGTTTTGTTTACTTTAAAATTCAAGTGTTGATTTTTGTTATGATTTTCTTGTTTTATATTATTATTAAACTAGTCTGTAAAAAGATGTTTTGAACTTATGTAATAGATTTTATGTTTAGTCTTAATTCGTATTTATAGTTTTTTTTTCTTTTATGTTAAATCGATAAAATTCAATTCATAACTAATAATATTGTGAGAACTTGTAATTTTCAAAATCGGTGTACAAGTGGTCATAAGCATTAGTTAAATTTTGCAATTTTGTAAACCTCATTATTAGTTACCTTCCCATTTGACCTAGGCATACAAAAATATGTAAAATTATACCAAAAAATAATGATCTAATACCAATAATTTGTGAATTAGGTTATTTTTGTGCTTTTCTTAATTGTATTAGAGAAATGTCACCTCCATAAATCTCCCAACTCAAGCAAATTTCTTAATCAAAGGTTGAAAAAATTTAATAAGACTAGTGAATATTGATCTTCTAGAATTTAAATAGTTATATATAAGTAAACAGTACATTAAAGCCCTATGTCTTAACACATTGTGAAGTCATCATCAGTTTCTACATTGGTTTCAAAGACTTCCCAAAACCAAACCAAACCAAAACACTTTAGTTTCTGAAACAGAGATCAATCATTCTCTTCCTGACTTCGTCTTCTTCCTCTGATAAAAAAAAAACACAGAAGAAGAAGAAACCATGAAGAGTGGAGGAAACACAAACACAAACACGAAACTCATACTTGTTCATCCCTACATTCAAAAACAAACAAGTACAAATCGACTATGGCTTCTAGCTTTTGTCTCTTTATTCACAATCGCTTTTCTTCTTACACTTCTCTACACAACAGATTCAATCACATCTTCCAATATCAAATCAACCACCATCGTTAATTCCACTATTTCCTCAACTCCAATCTCTCAATTACCAACAAGTGTAATCAACACAATGCTTCATTACGCTTCACGATCTAACGATAGTTTCCACATGTCTTACAAAGAGATGAAATCAATTTCCGAAATCCTCCGTCGTTGTTCTCCGCCGTGTAATCTCTTAGTTTTTGGACTTACTCATGAAACTCTTCTCTGGAAATCACTTAATCACAATGGTCGTACTGTTTACATCGAAGAGAATCGTTATTACGCTGCTTATTTTGAAGAAATTCATCCAGAGATTGAAGTTTTCGATGTTCAATACACCACGAAGGCGCGTGAGGCGCGTGAGCTTGTGTCGGTGGTGAAAGAAGCTTCGAGAAATGAATGTCGTCCTGTTCAGAATCTTCTGTTTTCTGATTGTAAATTAGGTCTTAATGATTTGCCTAATCATGTTTATGATGTTGCTTGGGATGTGATTTTAGTTGATGGTCCACGTGGCGACGGTGGTGATGTACCGGGAAGAATGTCGTCGATTTTCACGGCGGCGGTTTTAGCTCGGAGTAAAAATTCCGGTGGGAAAACTCACGTGTTTGTTCATGATTATTATAGAGATATTGAGAGACTTTGTGGTGATGAGTTTCTTTGTCGGGAAAATCTTGTGGAAAGTAATGATATGCTTGCGCACTACGTGTTGGTGAGGATGGATAAAAACAGCATGCAGTTCTGTCGTGACCGTAAGAAACGTTCTGTTTCTTCTCCATCGGCTTGAGGAGAAAGATGGTGGGGTGTTCAAGTCAAATCAATATACAGAGAATGGTGATTGATGAGTCAATCACGGAGGACTTTTCTGTAAAATAAGAAAGGAGAAAGAAAAAATCTTACCTTTACATATGTTCTCGAGCTGTAATTTACAAAATTTTAAACCATGTGAAAATTCAATCAAATCAACTAAACTAGCTTGAGCATAGAAACCGAAATCATGATACCAAACCGAACCAAAAACAAGTATTCGGTTTGGTTTTCGTTCCTAACAAAATATCATTGGTTTCCAGGACTCGAATAATATCTTAACCAATAAACGAATATAGAACCAAATAAGAATCGAAATTAGTTTGTTCAATTATTTTTAGTTACAAGTAAACATTCTGAACCGAAATAATATTATTTCCAGTCTAATTCGGTTTCACTTATTTGAAACCAAAACTAATCTGGATTTTAGTAGATACCAATCGGTTACCATATTTTAAAAACCAAAAAAACCGACCCATATTGAACCAAATGCTCAAGGCTAAAACTAAACACTCCAAAAATCTAGTTTATAAGTTAAAATTTTACTTCAAAAAGAATTTGGACACTGATAATTGATGATATAACATCAACCCAAACAATTAAGAACGTATAAATTTAACTCTCTAAGCCCTTTGTGGCGACTCTTGTGGCTTCAGAGTATCTTCAATCTTCTGTTTTTTGTAGAGTGGAACTCGTCCTCCAAGCTCTTTTAGCTGATCTACAAGACCGTATAGAAACTCAAAACTCAATATGTTTTGAGCATTAAGCTGTTCTCTAACCTGTGGATGAATCCTAAACCATTCTCCTAACATCTTATGAACGTGAGATCGAATCATTCTCCATGGAACTGGATGCTTCTCACATAACTTTAAATACTCGATAACTAAATCTCCCTGATCTAATCCTCCATCTACAAATCCCTCTTCTTCGTTATCCCTTGCCCATTCAGCTGTTCTAAAACCAGCAAAAACCGCTGGATTTTCGAGAAGAGTCTCAGCAGAAAGAACACCTTCAACACCTGTTTCTTTGATGCAATTGTCAACATCTTCAATGCATCTTACATTCCCATTCGCTAGAACAGGGATTCTTAAAGCTTCTTTCACTTCCTTGATGGCACTCCAACTAGCTCTAAACTTTTTCCCGTCTTTCTCATCTCTTGTTCGGCCATGAACAGCTAATAGCGAGCAACCTGCATCTTCAAGCATCTTCGCGTACTTGAGTGTATCTTGAAGGTCAGGAAAAATCCGGATTTTACAGGAGACAGGAACATTGAGGTTCTGAGCTAGCTTTTCAACAAGTGATTTCACTAAAGGAAGATTATCCATTAAGAATGCACCATAATTTCCTCGCCTCGCTATACGCTGAGGACACCTGAAACCAAAATTCCCCAAGCATTCTTACTCAATAGTTCACTGAATTGCGTTTTAAGCTTCAAATTAAACTACCAGAAAGTTCATTGAACTCTTTCTACAATCTTAGAACGCAAAATCATGAAATTCAATCTTATTTATAATACTTAACAATCCTTAAACAGGGGAAGCTATAAAAGTTCCATCTATTGAAGAATCCTAAATCCTAACACACAAGATGCAGAAGAGAGAAAATTGTGCTTACCCTAAATTGATATCAACATAATCACAGTAAGGTTCGACTCTCTTTGCAGCTTCCAATAATGTATCAGGATCATTAGCACAGAACTGCACAAACAATGGTCTATCCTCCTACAACATCAAAATCCAAACAAAACCTTATTCAAAGCTAGTAAATCTCTCAGAGACGACAAAATCAAATGAATTCTCCAGCTAATTTACCTTACAAGTAGTGAATTCCTGATTTCGATACTTCTCAGTTTCAGTGAAAATCCTAGAATGCAACATGGGCGTATAAGCAGCTTGAGCTCCGTATTTCTGACAGAGCAATCGAAAAGGAAGCTCAGAGTTATCCACCATTGGAGCAACAATATACTTAGGTCTACCAAGTTTTTTCCAGTGTGCCCAAGCTTTCTCGACTCTAGTATCAATCCCTAAGACCCGACTTGGAGAATCCAAACTTGCTGGAGCTGAGTCCACCGTTTCTTCATTCTGCACATCACAGTGCTCCGATGGATCAGGATTTTGATCCGATGTTTGAGACATTGTTCGCGATTGGGAGATAAACGATGTTCGAGTCCGTAGAAATCTGAGATTCAAGAGATTTAGTTTCATGAGCTGACGATGGAAGACGAACCCATCGCCGCCATAAATTAGGGGTTGAAATGGGTGGCTTAAAACGTTTGAGATTTTTCTTAATTTTCTTTTTCCTAACATTTTTGGGCTTTTATTGGGCTTTATGTATTCATATCAATTATGGGCTTTTACATGCTTTTGAATTTGGCCCACTTGAGGAAAAAGACAATTCACTATATATAACATGTTAAATGAGTGTACAAATTAGATGGTGGAGGAGCACTCAATAAATTTAATATTAGGCAGATGATAATGGTTATAAATTTTAGGGTATTGTTCGATTTAAAGACAATTATACTATTACAATATACATTTTTGATAAACATTGCTAACAATGTTATTGTCGATTTTTAATTTGTGTTGTATGTTTATTTTCAAATTTGTTGTAATATATTTATAATTATTGCCGTAAATCTTCTATTATCAGTTTACACAACTTATTATCGTTTATAATTTGCATTATGCAGTTACTTATATCATTATTATCTACAATACATCATTATCATATCATCAACCCCCTCTTATTCCTCTAATTTCTCCCAATTACTTATATATACCTAATTTGTTATCGTGATACACAAAATTTATCAGTTTACACAATTCGTTATCGTCACATAAATGAGTTCGTAAGAGTATTTACGTAAATGATTGTTATTTACCTAATTTTGAAGTTATCATTGTCAGATTGTTAATTTTACAACTATCAAATGTTATTCACTCAATTCACCATTTTTTCAATAAATAAAATCTTATTGATAGTCAAATTACTTCAATTCAACTGTGTGAAATTCAAATTTAACACTAGATACCAAACTAGATCAAAAGCAAACCACTTAGACCATATGTTTTTTGGAAATTTATTACTGTCTTGTTAAAGACTCTTAATCTATTGGTTAGGATGATGCAGCTAAAGATTCATACAGTGAAATTCAAATTTTTCTCACTACACTAATAAATTAAAAATTAAATTTTAGAGGTAGGATTTAGACTATACATCGGGCTATTGTCGACCAGTTGTTGACAAATAAAACTTTGTATTAATTATATGTTGAGTTTATATAAGTTACAGATTAAAATAAGATTGTAGTTTAATTTCAAAGTAATCAATTTGTTGTGACTTATAAAAGCCTTTGCTTAGAAATAAAGCCTGGAAAAACAGTAATCGTACGACTTACAACTATTATTGTTCTGCCGTTGACTGATGACGTAATTAAACACCAATCATTAATTAATCACTAATTAACACGTGCGTTACTCCTTAATAACAGGGTTACACGGACATAAACGCCTCAACTTCCCATTAATATTACGCCACGTGTACATCACTGCAATATAAATCCAACATTGCTTTTTTCTTCGATTTTCCCTTTTTTAAAATATTTCTGTTGTACCAGCAGAAGTCTGGTAATCATTATCATGGTATTAAGTATTTAATTAAAAATAATTATACCTTTAATACAAAGTAATTAATTAATTTTGGATTTTTATGTTTAAGGTTTAATACCAAATTGAAGAATTTATTATATAATTACCAAATCAAAACAAATTATTAGCATATTTTTATTTATTTCCCTCTTATATGTTTTTGTTAGCTCTAACTGTCACAAAGGAAGAAGATGAAGCTCTCAATGTTAAGATTGAGCTATTGGAATCGTAGAGGAAGCAGTTTCAGGTCATCGTCGTCGTTAGATTCGTCATTTGATGGAGGTTTCATCGGAAAATCTCCATCGTCTGTGTTTTGGTTAACAATTCATGGTTTATGTTGCTTGATCAGCTTGATTTTGGGATTTCGTTTCAGTCATTTGGTACTCTTCTTCCTCTTCTCCACTTCGGTTACCAATTTGTACTCGACGCCTTTACTTTCCGTTGGTAATGGCGGTGTTAGTCAGCTTCTCCGGCTAAAACCTCTGGAAAGTGTAAGTAACAGTACGGTGAAGAGAAACTCTCGAGTGGTGGTTGGTAGACATGGGATTCGGATCCGTCCATGGCCTCATCCGAATCCGATTGAGGTTTTGAAAGCGCATCAGTTACTTGAAAGAGTACAGAAAGAACAGAAATCATTGTACGGTGTGAGGATCCCTAAGACTGTGATTGCGATAACGCCGACTTATGTACGGACTTTCCAGGCGCTTCATCTCACCGGAGTTATGCATTCGTTAATGCTTGTTCCTTACGATCTGGTTTGGATTGTTGTTGAAGCTGGTGGAACAACCGAGGAGACTGCTTCATTCATCGCTAAATCAGGATTGAAGACGATTCACTTAGGAATTGAGCAGAAAATGCCGAATACTTGGGAAGATCGTCACAAATTAGAATCCCAAATGAGACTTCATGCCTTGAGGTGAAATGAAAACCTGATTTCACTCTTTGTTTACTGTTTTGATTGATTGATTCTAACTAAACTCTTCTTGTGCGAATGTGTTTGTTCATTGTTTGGAAGAGTAGAATTGTGAGAGAGAAGAAGTTAGATGGGATTGTTATGTTTGCTGATGATAGCAATATGCATAGCATGGAGTTATTTGATGAGATTCAAACTGTGAAATGGTTTGGTGCTTTATCTATTGGAATAATTGCTCACTCAGGGAATGCAGATGAATTATCAGTCTTAATGAATCAACAAGGAAAGCAAAAAGAGAAAGTATCAATGCCAATTCAAGGACCTAGCTGTGATTCCTCTGAGAAACTAATTGGATGGCACATTTTCAACACTCAGCCTTATGCTAAAAAGACTGCAGCTTATCTCGATGATAAAGCCACTGTGATGCCTAGTAAAATGGAATGGTCAGGATTTGTTTTGAATTCTAGGTTGCTTTGGAAAGAATCTGTAGATGATAAACCAGAATGGGTTAAGGATTTTAGCTTGCTGGATGGTAATGAGGAAATTTCTAGTCCATTGTCTTTGGTTAAGGATCCTTCCATGGTGGAACCACTTGGAAGCTGTGGCCGTCGTGTTTTGCTTTGGTGGCTTCGTGTTGAAGCTCGAGCTGATAGCAAATTCCCAACTGGGTAAGTTAAGCTTTATCCTAAACTCAGTTTCTCTGAATCAAAGCAAATTTATCTCATTACGTTATGTCATCTTTTCTACTTGTATGTAGCTGGATCATAAAGTCACCTTTAGAAATCACAGTGCCATCAAAACGAACTCCATGGCCAGACTCTTCCTTAGAGCTCTCAGTGGCGAAAACCGGTCGATCAGGCTCGCAAAATCGTTCCTCTAAGCCGGATAAACAAGAAAAATCGTTCTTCTAAGCCGGAGAAACAAGAATCTAAAGCCTTTTAATGGTATCAAAGTATCAAGTAACTCATTGAAGAAGACATGACAAGATTCAAAACAATGAGGGAAGCTATACTATAAATAGAGATGAATTTCATTTTATATTCTTTTTTCAGCGTATATATATATATTCGTAAAATTTGTATGGTATAATGTGAATTGGCTTCATTGTATTCAATACAAAATCCTTCGAGATATTTTGATTTCAATCAAAATTCAATGCCTTAGCCTTAAAACAAAACTTGGAAGACAATATTAGTCTCTTACAACAACACAAAATTGGTGCAATAAAACTCTCTAAGGTTGATTTTGTTAAAATCATGACTAAGTCTTTGGCATTTTCTTATCTAGTTTTGCTCTGAGGTTAGCTATTTTCTTATCATCAGTCTTAGTGTTATAGAGTTAGTGTGAAAGTCCTTAGATTTGAGTTTCTCCTTCACTTCTTTCATTTCCTTCAAATGATCTTCATCCTTAGCTTTATGTTGTTGCTTCAGTTCTTCGATTTCCTTTTAAGTGATTCTCTTCTTCGCGAGCTTTATTTGTTGAAATTTCACCATCACGAACCATTTTACGAACGTATAAACTAGCTTCTGATCCAGAACTCAGCTTAAACTTGAGAAATTTTTGTGGCAAACCTGTTTTTTCCTGAAAGGGAAAAGGAAACAGAAAATAACTACATTGATTATATTACTATAGCTTCAGATCCTGAAATGACCAGAGAGATTGTCCTAAATACCAAAACTAAGTCTCCTTCAGCGTTTTCAAATGCTTGATTTGCTTCTTCTGGACTATCAAAAGCAATGAATGCAGTACAGAAACCTCCTTGTTTTTTTGGTGGCTGCTCAAAAAGATATAACAAAGCATGATCCTTGTGAGAGAGAGAAAGCAAAAGAGTACATCAGAATGTTTGGATTCATAACATTACCTTAACTTCGACTGTGTAATCTCCGGTTATAACTCCTTGTAACACTTGAGATGGAACATAGTTAGGGATCATATGAAGGAATAGCTGTTTCTTATTATTAGCATCTTGTTTTGTCTTCACAGCCTCCAACATCTTATATGGATTTTGCAGACAATTATACGCGTGTTTCAGAAAACTACAAATATATATATACTTACACATTTATCTTGGAACTTAGAATAATATGCAAAAATCCACCTTACTTCTTCAGTTAGTGGAATTACAGTCTCTACTTCTGTTTATATAGCAGTGAGCACAACTTTCATGGCAGCTGCTGCGTCATGAACACAATTGTGTGCAGCACCAGCCATTCGTACTTCCTGACCCAAAACAAACATATACACAATACAATATATCAATACTACACATATTAAGTATAAAATTTCTAAATGAGTAGACATAATAACAGCTTTGCATGCTTGCCTTGCATAGATTATTCAAAGAAGGTTTATGAGAACGCAGTATCTACCACTCTCGCGTGATCTATCTTCAAAACTGTAGTAAAAGTAACTCCTAAGCACAATCACAATGAATTAATCTCAACACGTGTAGAGAGTCAAAGCTTGTTGCTTACCTTGAAGATCATTGTTCAAACCGTGACCCACCAAAATAGTTCCCATAGAAAGAAACCTCCGCAATTCTTTCTGTATATCTGATACAGATATAGTAACTTTCTCAAGATCATCAGCAGTAACTCCAGTAATTTCTGTTTTGTAGTTAACAACAACTTTGTCTGGTTTCACAAATTAGTCAAGAATAACCTGATCCATGAGCATCAGATAAAAACCAACATGGTTATAATGCTGATAACCATATAGTATTCAAGTTCGAAAGATAAGATATTCTAAATCTATACATATAAATCACGGTCCACTGCACCAACTCTAACTACAGCCTCACTTCCATCTTCACAGGTAACCATCTCACAATCAATAGCAAGCATTCTAGTTGATTTCATCAGCATTCTGGTTGATTTCATCACTTTGGACTTCTTTCCAAGACTAGTTACAAACCAATCCTATATTCCAATTGAAAACAAAAAAAAGCTTTCTATATTCTCATATGCAGAGAAAGAAGGAAGAAGCTAATCAATTTGATTGAAACAAAAACCTCTGCGTAGGAAGGGAATGCATATTCTACAGCATACCGTGGATGAGTAAGAGTTAATCGAACTAGCCTCTGTACTGCCAACAACATAGTCACTGCACTCTGAATAGCAAAAGCTAACGACAGTTATGTTGGAACATGCTGGCTAAGATGCCATCTTCTATTTACCTTTTCTTTTTTACTTTCTTTTCTATTAAAAACTGATTTTGTTTTAATTTTTTTTTTATCACTGATTATTTTATTAAAACAAAAGTAGAATACTAGTGCCGACAGAAAACAGTAATATCTCCGGAAACTTAAATCCAGAAGAGGGAAGCGATATTATTACACCCGAATAGAATATAATAAGATACTTGAAAATATAGACTCCTGAAAATGACCCCGATCGAAAATCAAAACCAACTATGACTAACCAACATCCAAGTTGATGGTGGAACTTCCTGTGTAGAATATGAGTACCTCGCAAATGAAGAATGAGCAGCTAAACCGAAATACCAAACTGCATGAAGCCACAGAAAGAAGCCTATCTGGAGGCGAGACCGAAGACAAACTAAAGGCAGAATGGACCTTTGCAACAAGACACATTACTTCCGAAATCGGTGAAGTTGGAAAACAAACCAACTGATTTTTACACCCTGTTAGCGCCCAAGACTAGACCAGACCTTGATCAAATCCTAAAAATACGAACAAAGAAAGAACCAATCCAACCTCTACGATGAGAAACTGAACCCGACAAGCACATCTACCAATCAAAACCCAAGAGGATAAACTTATCAATCAACTAAAGGGAGTAACTAACTAGAACCCTAACCAAGATCGAACCTAAATCTAAAAGGGTCACAACCAAGGACTAAACAACAACTAAAAAACCAACCAGCAACAAAGAGACAAAAGACAAGGATGATAAAACGAGAGATTAAAGGAGAGAAATCACCAACGGAGACGCTCAAGATCAGCGAGACTCCTACGGCTTCGTCAGCTCCAACGAGGTTCAGATCTGTCACGGCCAAGCACACCTAGCTCTGACACAGAACCACTAGCAGCTACGAGCCCGTACACTGCTGTTGAGGGAAGGAGAAGTCGCCGGTGAATCTCCCCGCTTGAGACGAATGCTCCACGATAAAGACCCACCTCGAAATCCACTCATCTTCACGTCAAGCCTCCAAATCGCCGGTGGTAACAAACGAAAGGGTGACCGGTGTCAGTGCTGTGGAAGCCACCGATGACCGGTCACCAAACACTCAAATCGACCTTCTCTTGCACAAGATGAAGCTCTGGATATTTCTCCTTCGAAGAGAGAGAAAAAAACATATGGGACCTTGTTGCATTAAAAACTGATTTAAAAGATATAATAACCATAAAAATTGAGTTTATTTACGAACCCAACAACTTGACCCAACTAAATCTGATCCGACCCAGTTAAAATCTCTCATTTTACTTTGTGTCAATTGTAAAATCTCTAAAAAAATTTCCAACGTTTTGGATGATAAGAGGCACGATGAGAGACGATTAACGTCTTTTTTGCTTATTTCAATATTTTCACAAGGTAAGAAATCTTCTGTTTCGATTTTCCTGATTCCTGGTCATTTTTTCTCAATTTCGAGTCATCCGATGTCTTTTTCTTCCAGCGACTTCTACACGGTGAGATCTCTTATTTGAACCTTGTTTGACTAAAAAGAAGGATTTGGATCATGTGGATAAAGAAGAGATAGAAGAAGAAGACGAAGCAACTGATGATACTAATGGAGAAGAACAGGACAATGATGGTACTAGAGAGGGAGTAAAGAGGAGTAACGAAGAATAAGACATGAGTCAGATACATTTAGAACAAGTGGGACAATTGTGTATTATTATGTGGTTTGGTACAATTGTATTTCAATTTGATCCAACATGTACAATTCTTAAGTTTGGTCTAACTAGTTCAATTGGTTCAACTCTCTAAAATATTTAAGTTTAAAGGTTTAAAATATTGTAATGTTCAATTGGTCCAACATGTACATTTGTTAAGATACTTTTGGTCCTACAAATACATTGTTAATGTAGTTTTGGTCCAATTGTAAATGAAATAATATTTTCTCCTATTTGACATAATTAAGCACAAAATTCCCAAATCGACAAGAAAATGAGAAGATCAGTCTCGTTTCTCTTCTTTTTCTTCTCTCTCTTCAAACTCTCTCTCTTTTATCTAAAAGAAAAGAAATCGACAAAAAAAGAAGGGGAAACCTTCTACTCCGATGAATGAACTTCTCATTAAGGATGAGATATGAATAAATCATTATAAGTGGTAATTAGATTAAAGAGTAGCAAGGGTGATTATAATATAACAAAAAAAAATTAAACCCATATTATCAATTCGTTAACTGGATCATCAAATTCAATCAATTCAATGTTTAGCCCTAAGCAAAACTTGGAAGACAATAATAGTCTCTTCGTTTAACCTTAAAATAAGACAAAATTTTAATATTCTGAAATTTCTTCATACAACAAAATTTGGTGCAGTAAAACTCTCTAAGGTTGATTTTGTTAAAAATCATGACTGAGTCTTTGGCTTTTTCTTATCCAGTTTTGCTCTGAGGTTAACTATCATCTTATCCTGAGTCTTAATGTGAAAGTCCTTAGATTTGAGTTTCTCCTTCAGTTCTTCGATTTCCTTCAAATAACCTTCCTCCATAGCTTTGAGTTTTTCCTTCAGTTCTTTGATTTCCTTTAAATGGTTAACATTTGCTTCCATGGCCTCCTCAGATTCATTTTCCCTTCTCTGTCTTTTAGAACTCACGTTGCCCACCTCTTCGCGACTCACATTGTCCTCCTCTTCGCGAGCTCTCTTTGTTGAACCATCTTGAACCATTTTACGAACGTATAAACTAACTTCTGATCCAGAACTCAGCTTAAACTTAAGCAATTTTTGTGGCAAACCTAGTTTATCCTGAAAAGAAAAGGAAATAAGATACTTATTACATTGGTTTTATTACGATAGCTTCAGATCCTGAAAAGACCAGAGAGATTGTCCTAAATACCAAAACTATGTCTCCTTGAACGTTTTCAAATGCTTGATTTGCTTCTTCTGGACTATTAAAAGTAACATATGCAGTATAGTAACCTCCTTGTTTTTTTGGTGGCTGCCCAAAAAGACATAACAAAACATGATCACTGTGAGAGACAAAACAAAAGAGTACAAGGATTACAATATTCGGATTCATAATATTACCTTAACTTCGACTGTGTAATCCCCGGTTATAACTCCTTGTAACTCTTGAGATGGAACGTAGTTTGGGATCTTATGAAAGAATAACTGTTTCTTATTCGCCTCCTGTTTTTTTTTCTCAGCTTCCATCATCTTATATGGATTTTGCAGACAATTGTAAGAGTGTTTCAGAAAATTATAGACATATACAAGCATTTATCTTGGAACTTAGAATGAAATGCAAAAATTCGCCTTACTTCTTCAGTTAGTGGAATTACAGTCTCTACATCTTTTTCTACAACAGCAAGCACAACTTTCATGGCAGCTGCTGCATCATGAACACAATTGTGTGCAGCACCAACCATTCGCACTTCTTGACCCAAAACAAACTAGAGAAACAAAAAAAATACACAAAACAATTTATCAATACATATAAAGTATAAGATTTCTAAACGAGCAGATAATAATAAAAGTTTTGCATGCTTGCCTTGCATAGATTATTCAAAGAAGGTTTATGACCAATTGGTGCGTTGGCGTACTTAAATATAAGCGCAGTATCTATCACTCTCGCGTGATCTATCTTCAACACTGTGATAAAAGTAACTCTTAAGCACAATCAAAATATCAACACATATAGACAGTCAAAGGTTCTTGCTTACCTTGAAGATCATTGTTCAAACCATGACCCACCAAAATAGTTCCCATAGAAAGAAACCTCCGCAATTTTTTTTGTATATCTGCTACAGATAGAGTAGCTTTCTCAAGATCCTCAGCAGTAACTCCAGTAATTTCTGTCTTGTAGTCAACAACAACTTTGTCTGGTTTCACAAATTTGTCAAGAACAACCTGTATCATGAGCATTGGATTAAACCAACATGGTTATATATAGTGCTGATCACCAAATATTGAAATTATAAGAAGTGTTAAATCTATACATTTAAATCACGGTCCACTGCACCAACTCTAACTACAGCCTCACTCCCATCTTCACAGGTAACCATCTCACAGTCAATAGCAAGCATTCTGGTTGATTTCATCACTTTGGACTTCTTTCCGAGACTAGTTACAAACCACTCCTGTTTTGTAATTAAAGAAAAAGTGTTTAGTAACCTCATATTCAGGGAAACAAGGGAGAAGCTAATCAATTTGATTGAAACACAAACCTCTGCATAGGAAGGGAATGCATAGTCTGTAGCAAATAGTGGATGAGCAAGAGTTAATCGAACTAGCCTCTGCACTGCCAACAACATAGTTATGAACCACAATTACTAATAAAACTAACAGAATTACACAACCATAGCCTAGAATTAGGAGATTCCAAACCTGCTCAGGAGTCTCTTTATCCGAAGATTCTTCCTTGAATTTCTCAACCAGTCCACGGTTAGTACCACATTGCAGAACCTTAGCTAATAGCTGAGAGTCAAAACCCATGAATCAAATACATAAACAAGATAAGCACTAAGAAGTAAGATCAAACATTGTATGTGTGTGTTAAGTTCTATTTACCTGCAAGTCTTCTTTCTTTTTGAATGTCATAAGAAAAGCGACCAATACATCATTGGAACGTCTCGAAGGATCACTCAAACTCGATCCGAATTTCTTGTCGTAAAAATTCAGAAATTCCTTCCATCCTCCATTTTCGCCTTCTAAACCTCGTTTCTGCACAAGCTTCACCAGGTCTACTAGCACCTAATATCATCCCAATATGATTTTTAATTACTACATTTCTAACTAAGGAATATATCTAGTAGTAGTATAAGCAATTAGGCTTACTTGTTTCTCAGCAGTTGCTAGTTTATGCTCCATTAGAGATTGACGGACGGTGGCTCTGTGAGTTTTCAGAGGCGGCGAGTTGTGGAAGACGGAGAATCGATAATTAGGGTTTTATTCTGTTTCTTCTCCTTTTGTTTTAAAATTTTGTTCGGGAGGTTTTTATCATTTAATTACTCTTTTGCCATTTTCAGGTTCATTATTTAAATTTTTTATTTTTTTTTTTTTTTTTTTGTCACAATCATGTTTTTCTTTTTCTTTAATAATTTTTACATTGTTTTCTTTTTCACTTAATGCTAGTTATACAAAACACACAGAAAACAAAACTATTTTTGGAAGCATAGTCTAAAAATAAATAAACTAAACAAGAATAGCTTTTAAAATGGAACCTCATAAAATACTTAGCCAGTAGATCTGCTTCCTTGACTCAGTCGGGAGAGTTTGTATGGCTTTTCGAGGTGTTTAACCGAGTTTTTCTGCCCTCTATTGTAAAGTTAAAACAATGATTTGGAGTTTTGGACTATGAAATGTTTCTTATCTCTTTACCATACAAAAGTTGAGGTAGCAATTAATTTTTGCGGATGTTTTGAAGATTTTTACTAATCTAAATGAATGACCGGCATTCAAAACCTACTAGAAAACTTTGCAAAGTTAAGGTATCTCTGTAGATATATTATTCCATTCATGTAATTCTAAAATTTTTGAACCAAAAGAATATGTTCTTGTATGTAATTTTGAGAGACAGTTTAAATTTTGTATACATCTCATTTTAGTGAGCTTTCTATTGAGTATTTGAGCTGAAAAAAAAAGCTTAGTTAGATTCTATGTCCTAAAACCAGAGTCCAAAAAACAGCTGGCAATACAAAGTCAAAACAAATGAAAAAATTTCTATGGCGAGTAAGTATACTTAAAAATTGAAGATCATAAAACTACACCAGGAAGAATAAATTCCAATATATTTCCCAGAAATAGCGAAATCTAAATTGAAAAGTTGCCGACTCCATAGTCAACTACGTTACAATTCCTTTTTTTTTCACTGATTGGAATTGGATTCAAAGTTTACATAAAGAGCAGAGAAACACAATAAACTACTAAAGAAACAATAAATCTTCTATCCTACAACAAGAAAAGGATGAGCTTTATCGATCCATTGCTACACCACACATAACCATGATTCAACCCTTGCAAATACCACCAAAGGAGGTTCTCGGTAATAACTTGATATACCACAATATGGCTTTCTCTGAAAAATGAAGAATCTCAATCTTTAAGAATGTCAATGTCAAAGGTATTTCGGATGAACTAGTTCAAAAAACTTGTTTAAAGCCAATGGATGACCTATGACTGCAAAACACAAACCAATCTAGGACCCAAACACAGATTTACACCCTTACAGGGGAAAAGGATTCCCAACAACCTAAGCTCCATCATATTCTAGAGAAGAAAATCTACCAGCAGAGGAGAAACCAAAGAGGCGTAATACTTGATCGCAGGTGCCGATCAAGTAAAGCCTAAACCATAACAACAGTGATAAAGGTGAAAAAACAATCGGAACAAAAACGAGACAAAGAAGAACGAGATCCACCTGGATCAACGCCACACAAAGACGATCTTCAACCACCGAAATCAAAAACTCCAGCAGCAAAACCATCTCTTGAAGACGACGGACCTTAATCTCGTAAACTCCAAAACGATCGCTTAACCACACATCTTCACCAAAACCGATAGACTAAAACAACAAGATCTAGAAGAAGACAAACAAGAGGGAACAAGCGACAACGCTGATAGAGTTGAGGGAGTCTCCGGTCACCGCTTCCTAAGCAGATCAACGATACTTTAGTGCTAGCGTTTGAACGAGTCTCTCTCTCGAGTTTCTGAACTTTTTTTTTTGTTTGGTTTATTTTTATGGTCAACTACGTTACAATTCATTCACATCATTGATAAATATTCAGATTCCAAACAAAGAAAAACAAGTAAACCAAATCAATAGTCAATACAATAAATGTTCTTCCTTGGAATGACTTTTCTAATTGACAAGTCTTGCACACATATGAAAATAAAAGAGAATTACAAATTTTCAGAAGAAGAAAAAAAGATTGCAGAAAATGATTTTTTGACAATTATAGTTCGTAGATGATCATCAAGTAGAACTACTAGCATTATTATCATTATGAGAAGACCATCTCCTGAATGTGCAAGTTACCAAGTTTCTTCCTGCAAGAAACCCTAACTTTGATCTAATTGTCGCTAATCTACTTCCTCCATTGTTACCACTTCCATTACCTGAACCAATCTCTGTCACTGCACCACTGGCTTGAGCCACTGCCCTTGGCTCCTCTGTAACGGTTTCAACTTCACCATCCACTGTAACCACTGGCTCGGTTTCATCACTATCCAGACTCACCACAAGAGTGCTCCTTTGTTCACGTAGCCAATCTCCAATCTCACCAGTCACCACTCTACATTTCTTCACCTTCAACTTCACCAGATTCGGACAACCAACAGCAAGTGCCTCGATACCTCGATCTGAAACCGGACATCCTTTGATACAGAATTTCCTTAAAGCTCCACATTTCTTAGCTATGCAAGCAATCTCTGTATCGCCTATGGTTCCACTTCCACAAAGTGCTAAACGCTCAAGTTTCTCACAGTTTGAAGCAATGGCTGCTAAACTCATATGTGTTGCATTAACACCAATCAACACAAGTTCTTGTAAGTTTAAACAGTGTTTAGCTACAGCCATTAAACCTTCATCACCAATTCTATTAGTTCTCCAACCATCAATGTGAAGTTTCCTCAGAAGCTTACATCTCTCAGCGACATTAATCAGACCATAATTTGAGCATTCTGGGGTTTTAACTATATGCAGAGTTTCAACATTTGAGCATTTTGATATTGCAGAGAGGCCAATGTCACTAACTTGGAGCCTCTCCAGATGAATTTCACTTAAAGTACTTTTACCATCTCCGATCATTTGAAGAACTTTATCCCAATCACCTAAACAACGAATAATTTTCAGTGTTTTTAGTGTTTTTGTACTAGCAACCAATGGTTCAAATACCTGGCCATTAACAAGCTCCTTCAAGCAAATCGCTCTGAGTGAAGATGAACCACCATCAGGCAGCTGAATCAATTCCGCTGCCTCGTGAATACCTCTAAGACGCTTCACCGATAATTCCTCCAGAAGCTTACAATATTCAAGCATCGCGTTCACGCCTTTTGCTCCAAAATTGCAAGATCCAACTGATAGCTTCTTCAGATGTTTACAATTTCTCGCAAACTTTTCCATTCCCAGATCTGTAATTTCGCGACAACCACGAAGCTTAACACGAGTCAGATTCAAACAACGAACAGAAATCATAGCCAAAGCATCATCGCATAAGCTAACAGACTTCCGATCACATCTAAGAGCAAGTTTAGTAACCGAATCAAATCGATTGAACATAGACGTCAAATAAGAGAAGATCTCATTCTTAGCATCAAGAGATAACCGATGACGATTCTGACCGTCAACAATCAACCACCGTTTACAAACCAGAGAACATTTCTTCCGATCTCCAGCTCCGAGAAACTGAAACACATGAGCCAAACACTCATCTGGTAGATCTCCAGTAAAATCACGATTTCCAATCGTAACACCACCATTTCCAATTTCCATCGATTCTCCTTTAACAACAGTCACCGGAGACCATAACCTCAAATCTAAATCTCGTCCGTTAATATCCGCCGTAGACGACGGCGCTTGGCCCATCACCGAATGGTTTCGTTTCCTCTTTTCCTCTGTAATTTTTTTTTTTTTTTTTGGTTTTTTTTTAGTGTTTGGTTTAATAATCTTATAGAGTAAAATACACAGTAACGGCTCATCCCGTCAAATAAGGGAACACGTGTCATCATCGTATTCGACACGCTTGACACAACGCTCACTCACACACGCTTTATTTATTAATCTTGACCGTAAGATTATTGAATTTAATCCTGACCGTTGATTGACTCGACTTTTAAAACTTTTTGGATTTTGTCTTTAATAACCTTTCGTCACGCTCTTCTTCTGCTACATCATGACTTCTCGTGTTCAACGGTCAAACTTCATGTTCTTTAGACACTAGACTTTTTTATTATTATTTTTCATCCTATAAAGACATAGACAAGGCCCGATTTTATAATTTAATGTACACCCTTAAAATTCCTTTCTTAAAACTACTATAATATAACAGATAAAGAATCAAATTCGGATGACAAGTTATTAATTAGATCATCCTAACCACCAGATAGAAAGTAACTCGGCATAAATATTCAATTATCGAGTTGCTTTCAATCTGATGGTTAGGATAATTCATCTAGTGACTTGGCATCAGGGTTCGATTCCTACTCGATATATTATGGTAGCTTAAAAATATTTATTGATAGATTTTAGGTTATAGATAAGATCTTGTCGATCCAATTATTGAGAAAATATATATATTTTTTTGTCAACAATTAGATCGACAAGATCCGATTTAATAACATAAAATTTACCCCTAAAATTTATTTTTTAAAGCTATTATGATATAGCGGGTAATAATCGAACTTTAATACCAAATATTAATTGAATTATCCTACCACCAGAATAAGACTAACTTGACGGTATATCTTATTTTTTAATAAAAGGAATGAATAAATATTTAATTCTGGTTTTTAGATTGAATTATTTGAAAAAAAAGTTGCGACAGGTATAAGTTATACCCACGAGATGGTAAGTCGCGCATATGCTTGGTTAATTTATTTGTTTCTTCAATGTGTAGTAACAAATTTTATTAATTTTATGAATATTGTAACATTTAGGTGATATATCATTATATCGTATTGATGAAACATGAATGCACTTGTGTCCCAAAACGATAATGTAAGAAAAATTGAGAACCGTACATAATTATACAATTCATTGGCCCGCCTTATCTGTAAGAAATGGGCTTCAATGGGCTTAACTTAAAAACCCGTAAAACAAAGTATGTTTGGATTCAAATATTGAAAAAAGTTATGGTGTCAATACGGCCTTTAAGTCTCCGGGTTATACTTAGACCACTCTATTAAAGGTTATATATTTTATATCCAAATAAAAAGTAAGTTTTACAGGTTAATCCATAATGGACAACAGGTTAATATGAGTTTGATCATTTGGTCAATGGACCGACTCGCGGACATATAAAAAATTATAAAAATAATCAAAATTTATAAATAATCAAATTAAATAAAAAATTATAATGTTCAGTAATATATAATGTTAATATAAAACATAATTGTCTCTTAATTTTGTAAAGTCAAATCATATAGAATAAATTAACAAATAATTTACTTTTTTTATTTATCAAATTCATATTTTATATTATTAAAAATGTTTTATAACATATAGATCGTGCATCTTATGGTTTTATAATCTTGTTTATGATACATTTTTATTTAAAATTTATTTTGTATATCAAAATAAAAACACAATTAAGAAAACCACGTACAGACAGCATAATCCGCAATCATGAAATAAGATGGGTTAGAGTTATTATATTTATGAGCGTGAGTTATGCAGGTAAACCTATTTAACCTACAAATAAAATTAGATCTGCAACGGAATAGGCTAAATGGAACGGATTAACATACATTGACACCCTAATGATTATGGACGAACAACGAATAAGTCAAAAGATGAGGGTTGAAATTACTTTATTAAATAATTAAGTGGCGAATATAAATGGGTTTTGTCTCAATTTTGCCAACCAAAAACATAATAATTATGATAATGCTTAAAACCAGACGGTACAACTCTTTCCATTTCCATGTTTGACTCCACATCACTCATGAGTTCATTATTCTGTAATGCTTTGTTTTATATTTTTTTTCCTATTAATCCTGACACATCTCTATCTCTATCATGACAAATCATAATTTATCATATTAGATTGGTGTTATTTAATGACGTTAGCTTATGTAGTGATGATTCATCTCATGTCAAACATTTGATTTTTAAAAAAATATGTTGAATAAAATTTAATTCATAGCCAAAATTAGTGGCGAACGCATAAGGTAAGTCGATACATAAAAAGGATTTTTCTTTAGCTCTTCACTTTAACCAAATTTTTTTAAATAAATTGTTAGAAGAGATGCTTGATATTATAAAGAGTTATAGATTTACCGATAGCCAAAACTTCTAATAATTATGTGGAGCAAACATTATTCTGTAATGTTCTTAATAAAACTTTGGATAAAAATATGGGAAAAAAGTCGATTAAATCTCAAACTTACAGAAAGGGATAGATTAAACACTCAACTCGCTCGGCTCCAAATTAATTATCAAACTTTTAGTTAACTTTCAAAATAAACCTCCAATTTTACGTTAACCACTCAGTTTAACCCCGACGTTAACTCAACTAACGGAAATTGCTAACTTCGTTAATAATTCGCCTAACTCTATTAATTTGTATCTGTTAACTAAAACGTGCGTTTTGGTGGTGATTAAAAAAAAAAATTCTAGATCCCTAAAAAAAAAGAAAAATTGACGGTGAGTGTTTCATCTTCTTCCTTTCTTCACTCTATCTTCTTCTTCCTCCATCTTCATATTTTCTTTCTTCACTCGTCGGCTCTATAGATTTGGATTATTTCACTTATATTTTACCCACTCTTTTGCTTCCCAATTATTCTCACAATTTTCTCAATCTCTCAATCTTTCATCTTCGTATAAATCAATACATAAAAACTTATATCTCTCTTTGTACGTATATAGATGCATATATACATATAGTATAAGAGATTTCTGGGTTTAGCTTAAGAGTGATTTTAGAGCGATTAATGGAAAGAAAAAACGAAGAAGCCTTTTGCTTCCTCTTCTTCTTCATTAACTTATGAGCTTTTGGGTTCCAAAGAAAACTCTTCTTCTTATTCTGAGATTTTTGGATCTATGTTCGCTCCTCCTTCTTAAGCTAAATTTAACAATCTGAATCTCTTACCTTTTTCTTTTTTACTTATTCAAATAGGTTCTTCACTTTTCTCGTTTATATTCCAATTGCCAAATCAATTTATCTCCATTTCAATCAGTTTATATTCCAATTGCCAAATTTCTTTGTAATCATTTTTGAATTGAAAACTGTATATACTCTGGGATGTTGTTTATGTTTCATTTATGGAAACCCTTTGCAATCGCTGAGCTCAACCAATGAGTTCTTCTCTACCCTTACAGATTATTCCAAAGCTTGCCACACTTCAAGCTTTAGAGTTGATATGATCGAAGATGTTGGCGATTTGTGGATTTTTGTGTTTCGATGAGGGTTTCTATTTTTTGCCATCGATTTTCATCTGTTTTGGAGTAAAATTATATGTTGCGTTTCATTAAACGGAGCCTTATTAACAATAGTTAATGGAGTTAATCATTCATGTTCATTGATTTTACGGCAGGATAAAATGACATGGTCAACTTAAAATTCAAAGTTTAGTTTAAAGGTCAACTATAAACTGAGGGTTTGTTTTAGAACCCAGTGAATTGAATGTTTTATTTACCCATTTTGGTAAGTTGAAGTTTAATCGACATTTTTCCCATAAAAATATATAGTAAACTGAACAAAAAAGTCTAAAAGTATTTTAAAGAATCTTTGTAATATCCTTTGAGTGTTCTTAATAAAGCTTTCTATTCAATAATTCTCTCCAAGTACTACGATCTTCATAGTTTTCTTAAGAGTCCACCTTTTGATATTTATAACCTTATTTGTGGTTGTACCCACTATGAGTATATACTTGTGGTATGACTAAAAATATTTTGGGTTATTATTATTTTTTTACTCAAATATATAAATATTATCTATTTTCAATATAAAAAAAAAATTGGTTTTAGATTTTTCTTTAAACCAAAATTTCTAAATGTACATGTAAATTTACGGTTATGTATTTTATATATAATTATGGAGAATGCATTTTATCGAATAACCAAATGATGTATTCTTGTCTTTTTTACCCAAATTTAATTTCAGATTAACGTGTTTGTCTCGCATAATATTATTAAAAAGAAATTGAGGGATTAGAGACTACTTTGTCCATTTCGTATCCAAATTATTAACAACAAAAAAAATACCTATCAAAACAATAGAGCCTTTAACCACTGAATCAATCAAGTCATATCTATGAAATTTCTTACACAAAGTGACAACTATTGAATGCGACTATCAATTTACAAAAGTTACTGGTTTACAGTGACCAAGTTTGAATTCAGATAAAGATAAAAAAAGAATGAATTGTGGGGACAAATGTTAAAAATGAAGATGTGAAAGGTGGAAATGAGAAGTCGCTATTAAACTTTGTTATAAAGCTCTCTCTCATATTCAGACTTCGCTTATTACCAATGGCTTCACCTCTTTTCCCTCTCGTGATTTATTTACTTATCTTGACTCACATCTATATGAGTCTCCTTATTTTTATTTTTTTCTTGTCAATTATGAGTCTCTCTATTATTATAAAAGAACATCCAATATTAATTACTATTTAAATATATAAGAAATTTCTAGCTAAAAATTATGCATATTAGAAACTTAAATCTTATCAAAAATACAAGTTAATATTTCATTTTAATATATTTCGACAAATCATATAAGATGCTTAATCACAAATTATAAATTACATTTATTTAGCATAAAAATATGTAAAATGTATTATAAAATGAAACAAAGATGTTTTAAAATACCTTATATATTTAAACTCTTTTTCATTACATCTTGTATATGTGGAACATGTATTTTTTCTAAATTATTAATGATTCATTTTATAAATAATTATATCGACAAACCATATTACATAAAATAACACGACATTCATAATTAAAAATGAGTGAAATATTTTACCAAAACTCTTTATTACTGATTTATTCTTTTGTCTTTTCATGTTTTAGTATGTCTACAATATTATACGAGAATATCTGTAACAGTAAGAAAATTATATATATTATCTTGTACTATAACGAGGTTGAGAAAAAAATGCATTTTGACGAGTTATGTGATTGTTAAAATTTAAAACATCCTTTTTGGATAAGTTAAATTTCATGTAAAAGGTAGAGTATAAGTATAATAAGTACATTAATCAACTAATCTCCTTTTCTTTTTGGCCTCGAATCCGAGATTTAGCATATAAAGCAGTGAAACAACTTCAAATTAAATAATCACATTTTAAAGAGATCTTTATAGGATACATAACACATCAAATTATTTACAGAAAACAAAAAGACCAATACACATTATTTTAATTTTCTGCTTTCAATTTATGTACATTGGACCACAGAGAATCTGCAAATCTATGTATCAAGAAAGACGTGACTATAATAAATACCCAAAACATTTCATAATTAAATTCATCTTACAAATCTTTATGAAATTATAAATAACTAAATATATATAGTTTAAAATACTCATATTTAACTAAAATTTAATTTATTGCGTATTTTTAGCAATTTTGATACTAAAGAATTATTTGTGATCAATAATCTGATCAACAAAACTTGATTGATAGTATAAATTTATTCTTTTAAATTTGTTTTTGAATTTTACACAGGTAATGAAAACCATGGTATTAAAACTATTAACTGAGTTATCTAAAACACTAAACAGAAAAAAATCCAACAAAAATGTTTTATGGATAACATTTTTTTTTGTAACAATTGGATACTAAAACTCATATTTATAACTCGAAAACCTCTCTTAATTTTTTTTGAATATATGATTCGAGAACCATTAACTGAATTATATAAACCATTTTTTAAAAACATATTGTTAGATCTCAGTTTGTGTTGTAATTAATGTTAAAATTAATACTAATCAGATTGCCTAAAAAAATCCGCGACTTGAAGGAGATTAACCACCACGATTCCATCTAAATATATGTTTGTCACCATCGTACGGATAGGGATAAGGAGCGTGAATTACACTCGCGATAAGTCGCGTGAATTATAAGACATAAATACTTTACAAGCTGAAACTAATCAGTTCATTAGTTTAGATTATCTCGCGCGCCAAACAATAAAATATTTATTGTAAAAAAATAAATAAAAAAAAGACAAGCGTGAGATAATAAAACCTTTCGCTTTCTAGGCAATTGTCCGGTCTCTTGTTCCTTTTTCTTCTTTCTCACTGTAGAATCCATTCGATTGAAACTAGCTTCAATGGCAGAATGAACAGAGTCATTTCCAGTTTCTTCTTCACAGAAGAACAATATGGCTTTGGAGAAAGAAGAAGAAGCTTCACTAAACGCACCGTTTTGTGTGCTTGATGGACTTTACTGCGAGGAAGAAACCGATTTTGTGGAAGAGGATTTAGATTTTCTCGAGAAATCAGATGAGAATGTAGCAAAATTTGAGTTTCTACCTGTTTTAGATATGTTTGTATGGGATGATGATGAGTTATTGAGTCTAATTTCAAAGGAAGAAGAAACAAATCCTTGTTTTGGTGAAGAAATTTTAGATGAGTTTCTTATGTCTTGTAGAAAAGAAGCTATAGATTGGGTTTTAAGGGTTAAATCTCATCATGGGTTTAGTTCATTGACAGCTATTCTTGCTGTTAACTACTTTGATAGGTTTATTACAAGTATTAAGTTTCAGACAGATAAGCCATGGATGTCTCAGCTTGTAGCTGTGGCTTGTTTGTCTTTAGCTGCTAAAGTTGAAGAGATTCAAGTTCCTTTGCTCTTAGATCTTCAAGTAAGTGTTTTATCTCTCTCTTATAACGTCGTTTAAGTGTTTGTTGAAATGCTGATGTAATCTTCTGTGTGTTGTGTGTTTTAGGTGGAAGAAGCAAGATATGTCTTTGAAGCTAAGACTATACAGAGAATGGAGCTTTTGATTCTTTCTACTCTTCAATGGAGGATGCACCCTGTGACTCCAATCTCCTTCTTTGATCACATTATCCGGCGATTTGGCTCTAAATGTCACCAGCAATTTGAGTACATTAGGAACTGTGAGCGTCTTCTTATCTCCATTGTTGCTGGTGAGGTTTCACATTATAAAACCCTCTTGTTCTGATGTTTTAGGTTGATTATTAATGCTAAGTTTGGTTGCAGATACGAGGTTTATGAGTTACATCCCTTCTGTGTTAGCTACTGCAATAATGATTCATGTCATAAAGGATTTGAAGTCATGTGATGAAGTTGAATATCAATCTCAGCTCATGACTCTACTCAAAGTTAATCAGGTCTGTGGTTGAAAGAGTTTGTAATTAGTTCAATTACACTTTTCAAAGATCAAAAACCTGATTTCAGCATTGACTTCACAGGAGAAAGTAAATGAATGCTATGAACTATTGTTGGAGCATAATCCAAGCAAGAAGAGGATGATGAATTGGCTCGATAACGATAGTCCAAGCGGTGTATTTGACTTTGATGATAACTCAAATGGCTCTTGGATTGTCTCTACTGCTTCAGTTTCATCATCTCCAGAGCCTCTTCTCAAGAGAAGAAGAGTGCAGGAGCAGCAAATGAGGTTGCCTTCAATAAACCGAATGTTTCTCGATGTACTCAGTAGTCCTCGTTAGTAACTTTCCTGGATCCAATGTGTTAGACTAGAAGAACATAAATTCAATCTCTCTTTTGGGTATTATCATCATCTGCTATGGCTTCAATTTTAAGGCAGAACATTTTGTGTTAACTCTAGCTCTCTGTCTCTTTAATTCTAATATTCATTCTTCATCACTGTACCCTTGAGTCTTCACTGTTTTGCAATGTTGTAAAAGCTGATATTGTTTAAGTGAAGTGTAAAAGAGAGAAGTCAAACATAAGAGTAGCAATGTAGGGAGTGGTTTAGAGTTTAGACTGTAGACTAAGAATTGACTGATATGTAACAATCACTCAATCAGTAATAGTAAGAAGTAAAAAGTATCGTTCTCTCACTCTATAATTCACTAATAGACAAATTTATGGACCTTTAAATCTTTTGGAGATAAGATTGGGAAAGAGAAGAGTGGTTGATATAAATGATAAACCTGAAATCTCTGATTTCTTCAGTTTGGTTAGTAAAACATGTGAAACAGTTGTACCTTTTGAGCAGACCCAAACAGAAAACAAAGAAGAGTGGTTGGTTTTTTGCGTAATTAACTTCGTTTTAATTGTATCTTGATTTGATAGGAAAGGATTTTGAGACCAGACAAAGGGTGGTTCAAGTACGTGTCTTGTTTTTATCATTGAGTATGAAAGAAATCTGGTGGATGTCTTTGAATGTATCAATCCTATGAAATGAATTTAGTGTCTCTTGTATCTTGTCCATAGACATTAAATATGTTTATAGCTTTTACGCACTATAATACATTGGTAGGTAATACAAACCGGCAATATAACAAGAAATTTCCGTAAACTAAACCCAAACAAGAGAAAATAAAATTAAAAAAAATACGAAAAAGATTAAGCTAAGATAACTATAACCAGATATCGGATAGAAGTCTTGAACCCGAAGATCGAAAGCCACCACATGACTACACAAAACCGAAGCAAATGACAATTTTTCCTATGGCAAATAAGAGTAGCTTCTGTTTGTCAAAACTTATTCAGACTTGTGTTTGTACGGATTATAACATTTTTTCTTGATAATTAAATCGATAAATTCCAAAATCTATAATCAGTCAAACCTACATTATATGCAAAGATAACTCTCAATTACTTAACCAAATTGACTTCCCACCGTTTGTGCATATGTGAATTATTGTAATGGTTTTATTACGTAAAGAAAAAACTGATTTATTGTCATAAGAATACAAAGAGGAATTTTTACATTTATGAAGAGTTTAATATTAGAAAACCAATAAATTTACTTTTTTTGGTTTTGAGAGATGACTTCTTTAGCAGATTCAAGGGTGGATTCAACAGCTACGGCGGCTCCGACAAGAACACCACCGCTAGTTTTGGGATTAAATTGATGAACTACTTCTACATTCATTTTCTCTGGTGCTTTTCCGGCCGATGAACGTTGCTCCGTCGTTATCACCACTACTTTTGATCCATCATCTTTTAAATTCATAACTGATAAAATTAAATTGTTAAGATAGCTTTTTAGAAATTGAAACGTTAAAAAAAGTACAATAACTTGTATAAAATTTTGTAAAGAAAATTCCAAAATAGCGGATTTATTTGTTAAATTTGGGTAAACAAAATGTCTGGTTCTTGCAATTTGTCTTTCTAATTTTACCAAAGTAATAACCGGATAACCTGAGTCTTAGGAAAGTTTAATTATATCGGTCTTAGGTCTGGGCATTTCGGGTTTCGGGTCGGGTTCGGTTCGAGTCTATTCGGATTTGATTTTTCGGGTCTAGAGATTTAGAACCCGTTGGGTATTTTTTATTTTTGGGTTCGGTTCGATTCTGGTATCTCTAGGTTCGGGTATGTATATGAAGACCCAAAAAATTTTGGGTTCGATTCGGATCCAGTTTGGGTCCAGATATTTCTATATAATTCATTTTTAAAAACTTAAAACTAATAATTATTTAATAAAAAATGCTTAAAATTAAAATTTAACAAAGATTTATAAATATTTTTGGTTAATTTGATCTTAAAGTTATATTAAGATTTATAATTCTAAATTTAAATATTTTAAATGATTAAACGATATTTTTTTAAAACATAATTATATTTTGGGTTTTCGGGTACCCATTCAATTCTCGGTTCGGTTCGGATTCGGGTCCGGGTTTTCGGGTATAAGGAGCTAGGACCCATTAGGGTATTTATGTCGGGTCCGGTTCGGGTCTTATACTTTGGGTCGGGTTCAGTTCAGGTCTTCTGGTTCGGGTAAAATGCCATGGCTTAAATTTAAACGGATATAATAAGACTTTTTACTTACGGTACCCGCCTGTTTTGAACCCTGTTTTTTTTAATGCTAAAAACGGGTTTTTAAGCCTACAATAATTTATGGGTTCTGGGTACCCACAAGACTGAAAATCCATTTTAACATCTCAAGTTTAATGTAATGATCGAGAGAAAAAATGTTTTTGTTCAAGTAACTGAATGCATCTTTGTTATCTTTCCCATCTGAATTCGACTATGAGTAGTTGAATTGGTCTCATTCGATAACCTGAATTGCGCATTTTGGATATAATATTGTTAAGGATTTAGAGATTAAAAGGATTGGCTATGGTGACCATATCAGTCTAATTATTAATCTAATTATTGACGAAAAACTGTAATAATCAAAAGATGTGAAACTATAAGAGCCAAGAACATATTATACCATAAGGATCACAAAATATCACAACAATGATATTTTCCAAACAGAGCATTGATTAGGTTTTTTTTATAAGAAGAGAACTCTTGTAAACACATATAGCAGATTCTCTGTAAAGAAAATGCTATTTTCGAAAGTAGCTAAATGATTTAGCAAGTGAGAAGAGGAGATGAACCATTGCATTTGACATCAGAAGCATCTGAGAGGCGTTGTCTCGGAGAAAGTGTTGTAATTGCTGCAGCATCGACTTCGAGATTCACTATGAGTTTCCTCTTTTGTGATTCTATTACACTGTTCCTTCTTTCTTCTGATCCTTCAGCTATGGGACTTAATGTCAGTTGTGTCTCTGTTGTTTCTGTTTCTGCTACAATGTCTTCTCCATCTGCTGCGTCGTACAGGATTCGTTTTATGGAACCAACAAGCTGCAGAGAACAATGATAAAAAGACTGATGATTATAATCATCAGGATGGAGTTTTTGAATTGAGAGATGGAAAAGATTTTTGCATACAGATAAGTGTTCTGTGTCTGGGTTTTGGCAGAGAATCTCTACATCTCTGAGTTTAGAGAAGTAGAAATCTCTCTCTTTCTCCAAGCTGTCAATGTAGAGTTTCAGTTCTGTGATCTGTGGTAAATAAGTGAGTTAGTGAACTATAGATTTTGATGAAATTAGTGGTGGTGAAGAGAAATACCTTTTCATCATAAGCAGGAACGGGTTTAGATTGTTTAGATGAAGGTTTTGAAGAGTGGTGGTGATTCCCAGTGTTGGAGGATTGTGGTTCGTGTTTACGGTTTCCATTTGATGATGAAGGTCTAGGTGCAGCTGAAGAAGAAGAATTCTTGCCTGATTGTTGTGTAGCGGCAGCTCTTTTAGTTGCTTCTTTACCTCCTTTGCTGGCTTCTCTTCTCTCCAATGCATGGTAACTACAAATGAAAGCCAATTACAGAAACGAGTATATGAATTTGGATCAAATGTTCATGTATGAGTAGAATCCAATAGACCAGTTGATTTATCTATTCAGCTGAATCCAGACTCAAGACAAATTATACAATTATAGAATCAAGGATAGTGAAACTTACTTATGAAGCTGGCCTCCATTTACAGAATCACAGTACTTCTTCATCCATTGCATGAACTCCAAGTTATCCAGTGGTCTACCTTTAACGATTTTGCCCACTTCGACGTGCTACATAGTCAAATTAAGCCACACAAGTCAGTCCTATTATTACTTAGATCAAAAGCACCAAAGTTCGAGAAAAAAGAAAAAGCAGGAGACCTTAGTGATCTTGAGTTTGTTAAACACATCCTGAAGCACTTTGAAATTCTGAATCATCTCGTACTCACTCTTAGCATCAAAATTAACCTTATGCATCGGAACTATTCCAGGATGAACCGAATCCATGAGCTGACAATGAACAGCACCTGAACAAGCCTATAATCCATATTCAGATCCAGAACAAACACCACAAACAGATGAAAAACTCATCAAATCCAAATTCAATTCCAGAACTAACAAACAAACCAAAAACAGATACGAAATTCACCGAATTTATCAAATCTAAATCGAAATTTAGGTTTCCAGATGCTCAATAGATTACCTCTTCAACTTTGGAGAGATTTAGTTGCAAAGTAGAGTTAATCCACGCCAGAATCTCTGATCTCCCTACGAAATATGCTGCATCCATCATCCCAATGTTCGTAGCCATCTCCGATTCACTCAGATTCAACTAGTTTCTCGATCTCACTCTCTGGCTTTATCTCTCTGTCTCTCTTAACGGCTCTTTTGAAATTCAGAGAAGAAGACAAAGATATAATAAAAAGGCGAAACCAGAGCGGAGTTTTAAATTCAAAATGCAAAATCCGACCCGGTCTCAATATTTCGGATCTAGGTAATTTAAATGGGCCTACAATTAGGCCCACTTACGAAAGCCCAAACGTCTAAAACATGATTTTTATAACTTTTATAACAAAAGTGTGTCCACAACAGAGTAAATTATTGTCATAGAACCAAATATAAACTCAAAATTAATAGCCACACAACAAATTTATCTAACTCTTAAATACAAAGTCAAGTTATTAATTTTTCTTAAGTCTTAATTATTATAATTAATGTTTACTACACTGAACAGGAAATCTCTCAAGTACTTGTAAAGCATCTTTGATAATGGGCCTTCTTTGTGGTATTGGAGAAGCACAAGCTAAAGCCATTTTCAAACAAGCCAACACTAAATCTTCTTTGCCTTCTAACTCGGCCCGTATAGCCGCATCCGCCATCCGCATTGCCCGATCACCGTCATCGATTACAAGTCCATTAACTTGTCCAACCTCATCAACCACCACAATCTTTCCGGTTAACAACTCAAGCAAAATAACTCCAAATGAATACACATCCCACTTCATATTTGGTTTTATACTTCGGAGAGATTCCGGAGCATTGTAAGGTAATCCAATAGAACTTGGGCTCGGGCTTGGGCTCGGCCCGAAATCAAGAGATGACGTGGATCTTTTACTTCCGAATATTGGAGCTGATCCACTGTTTCTATAACTCATCTCAACAATTAAAAGCTTTTCAAGTCCAAAATCTGCAACTTTGGGCTCCATATCTAAGCCCAAAAGGATATTACTAGGCTTAAGGTTACCGTGCACGTGCTTTTTGTCGTGGATGTATGTTAGCCCACGAGCTATTCCTTTTGCTATCTTGAGCCGAGCTTCCCAAGGTAAATGACAAGGTGAGGATCCCACTTTCCCTGCAATTATTAGGTGAAGTAGAAACTGTACACGTTAGCAAATCACTTACTGTTACTTATTTATACAAAGAGACAAAACTAAAGCAAAGAACTGTCATTATCGTGCGCTTGAGATAGCTTACGATAAGAAAAAAAACGAAGAAGAAAAAAACAATTTTAAGAATCGTCGTTGACTCTCTTCCGATCATTAACTGACATACTTTTTCTAGTTGGAACTAACTATCTGACTCAGACGCTCATGTTAGCAAACGAATACACAATCCTACTAACGTAAACGTATTAAAGAGAAAACGGAAGAAAGGACTTACGGTAACGGGCGTTAGCGAGACTGCCGTTAGGGACAAAATCGTAAATAACAAGCTTTTCATCGGAGCCCCAATAGAATCCACGAATTCGAACCAAATTTGGATGAATCAACTTAGCTATAGCTCGAATTTGAGTTTCGAAATCTCTAAACCGGTCTAAACCGCATTCAGCGATACGTCGAACCGCTACAGCTGTTCCATCTTGAAGAACTGCTTTATACATTATGCTTGAACCAGTAGCTCCCAAAATATATGCTGAAGCTTTAAGAAGTGTTTCGATTTCGAGTTCTTTCTCTGAATCGAGATTTACTAATGTCCCTTTTTTGTCTTCATCGTCTAAACCGGATTTTCGATTTTGTCCGATTCGGTTCTCTTCATCGGAATCGGATCCTGATTCGGATTCTTCACAATCACCGTCAACGTAAACGGTTTTACGTAAACAATACCATTTTGATAAGACTTTGGATTCTGTTGATGACCTGGACCATTTTGACGTAGCCGTTACGGTCTTCCGTTTCCTTGATTGATAAATATAGAAAAACACAATCCCGAGGATTGCTAAACCGGCAATGTCACCGACAACGATGCTTATGATAAGAACCGGTTTATGAACTGAACCGGTTTTGCTGCTAATTGGATGATTTGTTGAACCAATTGTATTCGGTATAGCAGCTAAAGCCGGCGGAGAATTCGGATTCGGTGATGGTGGTAACGATGTTGCTTCACCGTCACGACATGGATGTTTTCCCGGGTCGGATCCACAAAGACCCGGGTTACCAAAGAAAGAGTTGGACTCTTGGTTATCTAAAACCCGGTAACCCGGGATTTGACCCGTGAGTTGATTGAAAGAGAGATCAATAATGGCGTTTTCCGGTATATCGTCGGCGAAACTTGACGGAATCTCACCGGAGATTCGATTATACGAAGCGTTGAAATAACGTAATCGATTTCCTCCGAAATCTAATGGTAATGAGCCTTTGATTAAATTCGACGATAAGTCAAGATACTCCGTCGAATTAAAACCTCCCGGAATCTCGCCGGAGAAATAATTGTTCTTCAAAGAAATCTCCATTAAGTTCCGATTCAAACCCAAATTCTTCGGTAATTCACCAACGAATGAATTATCAGAGAGATTCAACACTTGGAGATTCGACAACGCGGGAAAAGTCGTCGGTAATACGCCGGAAATGTGATTATCAGACAAATCGAGAAATTTCAGCTCCGTTGAATTAAGAAGTGAAACCGGAAAAGACCCATTGATTGAATTGTTCGATAAATCGAGTTTTTGAAGCGAATTGAGAGAACCCAAATTAGAAGGAAGAGTTCCCGAAAGCTTCAAGCTTGGTAATGATACAACAGTCACGTGCTTGGATTCATCGCACGTGACACCATACCATGAACAAGGAGTTTCATCATCGAATCTCCAGTTTCGTAAAACGGATAAAGGATCATTAATGATTGAGTAACGAAACGAGAGAAGAAGAACACCATCAGTGTTCAAAGCAAGTGAAGTGAAGAAGAAGAAGGGTAAAATGGTAATTACGAAGAGATAACGGCGGAGATCAGTCGTCATGGTTCATTGAAAGAGAGAGAGCTTAAGATTTTTTGTAGATTGTGAGAACTGAGAAATGAGAAAGTGTTAAGTGTTTATCTTTTAAGGAATTTCGTGAAAAAATATATAATTGCACGGAATGTAATAACAAAAGTTAACACTATTTTGCTATTCGTAAATTATGCTGACGTTGATTTGTCGTTTTTATAAGTCCATAATCAACGTGGACCCAATAAGTTTTTTCATCATTGATTATATTGAATTTGCATAACAAAACCAAATAGATATTTTGTTATATTAGATAACAAAATCTATACTATATAAGTTTCATCATTGTTAATATTGAAGTTTCAATAGAACATAGCAAAAACCATATGAATCTTGATATTTTTGTTACATTAGATAACAAAACTATATAAGGGATTGAACGAGAGTTTAGAAAGTTTGCAATCTCAGAATTTAAATTTCTTTCAACTGGTTATTGGATATAATATTTTTTAGGAATTTCTACATTGATTCCAAAATTATACAGATCTCATAGTCCGTTGACTCAAAAATCAATTATTAAACAAATCTTTACTATCTAATTGGAAATCTATAGTGTAGTGTTATACCGAATTAGTTGTTTATAACCCAAATCTTGATATTTTTTACATAGCAAAATCAATACTATATGCGAATACGGTGATAGTGTAGTTAGCGAATAAACTTGGGACAGTAATATGTTATATGAGTTCGAATTTTTTTTTTTTTTTTGGTCAATTAGCGTAATAATTTTTAAATCCTACTACTACAACTGCAAATAAAGGGTTCGATGCCTAATACTTTAAAAATTTGTAAAGTGATTACAGTAATGGAACATATTTAATATTTAATATGTTGTATTTTAAAAAAATTATCTGGTTAATCTGTACACCAAAGGTACAATATACCAATGATAAAATACTTGAATTGGAATCACCGGAATATATATTAAAAAAACTGGTTCTATATAAATAAAAAAACTATACAGTATATGATATTTATATTATTCCTTTAGATTGTGGGATGTTCTAAAGAAATGTGACGTGAGATTTGTTCATGTCATGTGATGTGTGTACAAAAATCTTATTAAATATCAATTAACAAACATCCAAGAAACATAATCAGATGGGAGAATAGTATCTTTGCTATAAGACATTCACAAAACGTTGGAAATTTTGCAGGTCTCTCACTGACTTTTATATTAATTACTGTTTTCTCATTTTAGACCAATTGTTCATCTTACAGATATACCTAGGCTACTTAAACTAACTTATAAAATGTCCTATTAGTTATTAAAAGAGTTTAAACAGGTTTGGTAATAATCCCAATGGATCACGAGACTTTAGATAGAAGTAAAAGAGGAAATATGAAAAATACTATATAGTTATGTGTTGCATCGAAAAAGATATAAATGTAGCACTGTATCAACCAGAGGTCAACATCAGACGTAAATTAAATACATGTCAAGAAAGATTAATGTACACGAGGTCAAAATTGATTAATTTGGTCCCATTTTCAATTTAATTTCTTTAGCGTCATTGTGGTCCTCTTTCCATACCATATATATCAAATATTTTATGGATAATCCGGACGAACCGGTTAATTTTATGGATATGAATATTGGTTGAACACTTTTTTATCATATCAAATATGTAAAGAATGAAAGAGTGCAATTTCCGACAAGAAAAACTTTTGAGTAAATTTAGAGTCGATTAACCCATAAACGAGATTTGAATATATTTTTCCGGTTATGAATTTTATGCAAATTATGATGAGTATTACTATAATTGATGAGGTATTTAATTTTGGAAGGCTCAAAATTAGGGCTATAATATTTGTGATAATATAGCGAACAAAATGGGTAATGTGTTGTCGATTTGTTCTTAATCTGGTGGTTACGATGATTCAGCTAATGACTTGGCATCAAAGTTCGATTTCTACCCGCTGCATTATGGTATCTTAAAAAAAAGAAACCTACCTGCTGCATTATGGTAACTTAAAAAAAAGATTTTAGGGATAAACTTTAAGCTATGGATCGAGCCTTGTCGATCTAATGTTAACAAAAAAAAAAGGGTAATGTGTTGATACTTGATATTAGAAGAAAAACCATTACATTGTAAGAGAAGAAACGTAAAAAGGTAAGAATCAGAGACAATTTATAGGTGAGTGCGACACAAGAGTAAATAACATAAGAGTGTCGTGTAGCTCAAGCAATTTTCATGCATTGGGTTCATATATCGATAACATTTATTGACTGCAACATTTTATTGTTACCATATATTGCGTGTGAACAATACTCACGACATGAAACAAAGAGACTCATTGTTATGTACTTAGGTTTAGTAACTTGTGAATTCGATAATATATATATACAGTCTAAAAACATTTCGTTATAATAAAAATTCATTCTTCTTCACTTGGTACGTATGTGATTTTATGAAACCTAGAAACTTAAATCTGAACATACAAAAGCTGTAACAATAAATGATTAATTACAGAACTAATAAGTCTGGCGGTGGACAAAGACAGAAGATACATAAATAATGGCGTTTTCTACTTGCCATTTAGCAAAAATCTAAACTTATTATTGCCTTTAAAAATTACAATTCAATCCCAATTCGACAAATTTTCAAACAGGAATGATATAATAATACATCTCTGAGCATTGTCACTTGATCGGTCGGATGTTTTTGGATATATTATGATATCTATTACGACTTTTCATTCTTCTTCTTTTTTTCAACAAATATGATTTTAACGGTAAAAAGAAAGAGTAAATTTCGAGAGTATCGATTATGCCAAAAAACAAAATTAGATTTTTTTTTATTCAGTGAAGTGAACAGGTCGAAGCAATATCTGGTAGTAAGCTACTATCTATTTAGATTGTAACAATGACAGATGATTAGAATGATTAAGTGAGATGGGTCTTGGTTATTTAATTATTAATTTAAGACTTTGGAAATTGAAAAGCTTATAGTAACCTTTTGCTTTGTTTATGATGTGACAGAAAACAAAGTGAGATATGGTCTTTTTTTTATATCTTACTAAATTACTTTTATAAATAACTAATCGAATAATTAAAAGAGTACATGAAAAATAAAAAATAGTACATAAAAAAACTATTCCTAGTCTTTAATGGAACAGAAGAACTATATACAATATTTATTAGTCTCTGGCGCGTAATAAATTTTGTAACATTATTATTTAGCTTTTCAAAGAATTTGTGTGGAAAAGTATTTTATGTTAAGTTATTGAGTTTTATATGTGTTTTTTTCCACGTGATATTAGCCAGGATTTTGTTGATTAAAAAAATGTAATATATTGTGTTTTAAAGATATTTTTTTTGTCAATAACAAAACCTATATATTTTATATATTTTTTAATCTTTTAGCTATAGTTCTTAAAAATCGAATTATAATATCAGATTCATTAGTTTATGCTGGATCATCTGATCCATTAGATCTAGAAAATCTCCACTCAAAAATATAATTGGTGACTCCTTAAACTTAATAGATTTTTTCCTTTTTAGGAAGCTTTTTAAAAAGTTAACAAAAAGAAAGTAAATGGGCACAAGATTAAAAGTTGGAAAAGCTCCAAAATAAAAAAATAAGCAAGGCACGTGTATACGATGATTCGAGATTTTTAGTGAAATACTCCTAAATAAGATAAGATGCTTTTATGATAGAATTGATTTAAAGATATTATTCTCATTTGATTGGTTTTGTGCGTCCCTTAACGGGTAAGCAAAAAATTTAGTGAAGCCCATTTCGATTGATAATTTAAAGCAATGGTCAGTTTGTGTCCATTGGTCGGGCACAAGATTCTGTCTTTGTATTCTATCTTTTTGTAATCAATTGTACTGAGAATACTCATCCATAATTGCACTAGTTAGAATCACAAAAATATTCAGTAATCCAGAAGTTTTAGTTTCTAGGAGATCGCTGATTTTGAAGAGTGAATACCTCGTATCATTTTTCACAGAAGATTAGAATTATTATTTCTTTTTCGTCAACATTAGGTTATAATTGGTCGTTCTATTAGTCCAGCTCTTACATAATACGGTAAAACTCGATTTTGAAATGTGCAAGTAATACTGAAGATTGATACATTGTCCTTTTTACCGTAAATATTTCTAAAACTAGAAAAATTCATGTCAATTTTCCGCCCAAACAAATCGAACCTACATTCCTTGAACTTTTGATATGAAGCTTAAACCAATGTCTATGATTGTTTGGTAACTAGAATCACATTTTTTGTGGAAGAGACAAAAAGATAACATTTAACCGATTCAAATTGTAGTGTTAAAAGATTGCAAAGTTTGGTTCAGTTATATATTGGATTTAAGATTTAACCAATTCAATTAAAAAAAAAAAAAGAACTTACAAGTTCACAACATTTAATCATGCATAATTATCCGATTGAAGGATTCATCGTAATCACAAATTATATTTATTTAAACTTCAAAGAACACAATATTTAACAGATTAGCTTGTAGCTATATACTAAACCTTTCTTCTTTGTTTACTAAACCGAGAAGGACTAAACCGGGTAAGATCAACACTAGAGGCTACACCATCTACAATAAGCTCAGACAATGCAGCACCAGTGGCTGGACCATTAAGAATACCCCAACAACTGTGTCCTGTGGCTACATAACAACCCTTGATTCCTGGAATCTCTCCGATCACAGGAACTCCATCTTCCGTGCTTGGTAAGAAACATGCTTTTTCTGCTTTCACTTGAGCATTCTCTTCGTTTAGATAGCTTGAGACTGTTTTAGCAACTCTCTTGAGAACTTGAATTGATTCAGGATTGCTTATAACTTGATCTGGATCATCAGGTACTTCTTCTTGTGATGACATTCCACATAAATACACTTCACCTATCCAAAAACAACAACAATAAACCAACACAATCACTTCAAATCTTCCACTACTTGTATCAAAAACCCAAATCAAGTTAAAGTAAAATGCTTCTTTTCAACTTTGAATACACGATTCAACTAGGCTTAGGCATAAAAACCGGAATCAAAATACCAAACCAAACTGAAAACAGGTATTCGGTTCGGTATCAGGCCCAATATTTGGGTAATTTCGGTTTGGCTTTTAACCGAAAACCGAACAGAACCAAATAAGAACCGAAACTAGTTTGTACGGAAAATATTTTGGTTATTTTTGGTTAACAGTAATCATATTTTTCATGTATTTGGTTACATTTAGTAGAAGTTAACCATTCCGAACTGATATTCTGATTCCGTTCTACCTATTCAGAACTGCAAACCGAATTTTAATCGGTATCTATTGGTTACCACATTTCTAAAACCGAAAGAACCAAATGACCAGAGCTATGATTTAACTATCATTTATGCTTCTCAACAAAAGACAAAGCTTTACCTGTGGGACGAGGATAGACTTCAGGATCCAAAGCTTCACCACCACGAGAAGGATGATAACTTAAGAACAGAGCATGAGGTGTTATAGCATTAGGTTCTTTTGGTTCCAAAACGATACTATGAGCTTTAATACCACTAACCCTAAAAATCGAAGACAAAAGCTCGAATTTACTCGACCATGGACCCATAGCCAAAACCACAACATCAGTTTCAATAACTCTCCCACCTTCAAGCACCACTGAGTCCACTCTTCCTGATTCCAATCTCACCTCTTCCAATTTCCCAATCACTAACTCAACACCAAACTTCTCCGTCGCCGTCGTTAATAGCTTCCGAGTAAAAAGCTGAGGATGCACTTGTGCTGTTGTCTGAGTTGTACCAATCGTCGATGGGCTTTTAGCTGGCCCATTAACCCACGCCGGTAAGCCCAAAACACCGGAAATGGGCTTTGACTCTTTCACGGTGAGGCTAAGAGTCGTGAGTGGTCTATATCCATACGATTCAGCACCGTTTAGCTCCTCAGCTAGTGATCGATGAAGATTAAAGCTAGCACGAGCTAAAGACGCAACTGGACTTCCATCACACCAATCAAAAGCGAGAAACCCTCCGGCTTTACCAGAAGCTGCACAAGCAATAGCTGATTTCTCGACGAGAGTGACGGCGATTCCTTTTTTAGCGAGAAAATACGCCGTGCAGACGCCGATTACGCCGCCACCGCATACAACGACTCGTTTCGAGGTTTCTCCATCGATTGAGCTCTTTGTCGCCATTGATTTCGATGAGATCGCGATTGTTCGTCGGAATAACGACGGAGAATATAATAACGACGAGACTACCGCCATTGATGACTCACCGAATCCACACGGCTGTGTGAAACTATTTATTGGGCTTAGTTTTCTTATTGGGCCGAACATTTAATTATTTTTTCATTGTCTATTTTCAAAAATAGATATAACTAATGTTTGTTAATCTATTATTATGCATAACCACATTTTTGATTTACTAATGTTTGGTAGTCTTTTTTTTCAATAACTTATACCTTATATTAACATTTTAAACTTAGAAGACAAGAAAAATTTTATAAAAGCACAAATTCTTGGTATGTTTCGAGTTGGAGAAAAATCTTCTTAATCTTGCTACTTCTTTTTAAGTATTGAGAGAAAAGTCGTTAATTTCGGGTTTGCATACTCATGGTTTTGATACAGCCATTAACGGGCCAATTAACGAGAACTAAACTCGTTTAATAGAGGTTAATTTTATGTAACGTCCACTAAATTGGGTATTAAAACAACTTGGTCACTATTTGGCAAGTAGAAAAAGTTCGGTATTTTTTCTGCAAAAATAGGAAAGTTTAATATTTTCTTGACGATTTTCTCCTTATTTATTTTTACTATATATAAAAGACAAACAATAACATAATGTACTACATTTCTGCAAAAAAATCCATGATTCAATCTATTTTTGCATTGCAAATTCAAAAAATGAATGTTAGCTTCAAGATTTCTATCTAACAACAATTGATTTTTGTAAGGAAATTTATTCAAACAATGTGATTGATTTAGATGTGTTATAAAATAAAAATAAATAATTGAAAAAGACAAGTGACTAACTAACAATCACACAAAGCCAATTCCAAAATTGGGCTCCACCACTTTGACGACAAAAGCCCATTTATAGGGCGGCTCAACTTCGGCCTTTCATGAACCACACAATACACTCCTAATGATTATTGTATATGAATGAAACAATAAACACTGTGATGTTGTCAACTTTCAGTTAGACTCGCCGAAACTTTTTCTTATAATATTATTACGTAAGTTTTATTCTGTTTATAATCAATCATTACATTCCGTTACTTGAACAGATATATCTTTGTGTTCATTGAACTTGTTTATATAAAGTTCTTGTAGTTCCAAAAATATCATAATCTTGTTTTTCAAGTATATAAAACTGGACTGATCAATGTCCCACACATGTTTATATTCACTAGATTATTCAGCTTTATTCGGACGAAATGCAAAGAAAAAAAATATATTATTGGTTAATTTAGCTAGCACCTACGTTTTTGGGCAATATTACAGTACAAAGAATAAAATTTTATAGAATGATCAATGACAAAATAAAAATATTAGTAGCCACGGAATAGATAGTGACAAATGGGATTATACAAAGGCTATGTCGACATAGTCTCGCTTAAACCACACAAAAAACAAAAAAAATTGTAGCTATAGCTGCGTAGTACCACAATTACCGTGGATTACTCAAAGATATGCGGTTACTGTTTTGCTACGCTTTTTTCCGTGGATCTAACCATGATCTAGTCACTGTTTAAGTGTGGAAAATTGCCATTGCATTTGTCCATAAAATTTACGTGGTTATTAGTGGCTAATAAAACCACGTTTTAGCGACTAAGTTTCCGTGGTGATATCCACTAATTTCCACTTATTTATTTGTCGTAATTTTGTCACGGTTGTGTTTAGTGGAAAGTATATACCGGTGGCATTGCCAATTCGTTTCTACTATTCTGATGTAGCTAATTCAACCACGTTATTTAAATCGACATAAACAAGTTTTTTTTAAGGCAGTTCAGACACATCAACAAAAATAGTTAAAAAATTTGATCTAAAAATTTAGAAAGAAAACACAAAACATAAATTATGAACTCCAAATTCTTAAAAAGATAAATAGAAAGAATAAAATTAAACACATTGAGTACAAAAGTACTAAAGTTTATAACAAAAATAACTAGTTATAATTGAAAATAACAACGCTTCATACCATTATATTCTTATTTTTTTGTTAAATCTTGTATTTGTTTGTCGTTAACTTTTGCATTAACAAAATAAATGTTGATTTCTACTTTGAAGAGCATTGTGTTCTTAAACATTTTTTATTATGATTCTAGATTCAGTGTCATTGTACACAAAAGTTGATGATTGAGTTGATATTTTCTACACAAGAGAGCTATTGTTTCTGAAAAAAATAATAAGCAAATGTACGAAAAAACCTAACAATGTTAAGTATCTATTATTGACAAAGAAACAGTGTATCCAACTTTAAAATAGTTCGAGTTTTGTTAATTATTAATATTAAGTCAACAAAAGCCGGCGTCTAATGTGGGGTAAAAGTTACACACTTTGATGTGTAATCTGTCTTTTTTAGTTTTTGTATTTTTTAGCTTTATGTATATTGCCTTTGCTTTTGCCTGTTCATGACTCGTATAATCTTGTTAGTGACACAACATTTCATGCATTCAATTATTATTAATTTCTAGCCACTGATGACTTATTTAAATCGTGGTAAACAACATAAAGGAAATCTCGTGTTTAACAAATTTGTTTTGCTATTCAACGTTCGACAGATCATCAAAAGAAAAAATTAGTAAAAAATCTTTTAAATTTCTCAATTTTTTTAAAAATATAGTTTGATATTTACTTCACAAATTCATGAGATTTGAATAAATATGACAAATTCAAACATTTAATGATAAACATGATATCCGAAATTTGAATAAATATGAGATTTTATTGTTCATAATAGTATTTCGAACTGTATGTGACTTTTAGTTTAGTGATAAACGGTAAATTTATTAAAGACAATTGTATTTATACATCCCAAAATCGAGTTTCATTACCTACATTATAAAATAATTTGACTAATAAACTGACCAGTTGTAATATAACCTATAAAAAATATAGAGCAACGACTAACTCTTCTCACTCCCTAAACCTTAAAGTCATACAGACTTCTTCCAACATTTCAATTATTTAAACTCGTAAAATTTTTCTTTATGTTAGTGTTATAAAATCTTTACAAAAAAATTTCACCAATATAGTGTTAAATTTTGTGTACTCTTTAGCTTTTCGTATAAATCAAAAATAGTCACTTTATATTTGTCGTATAACAAAGAATCGCTTTTGAATCAAACCAATAATAAAAGTTGTGTTAGGTGTGTATTAAGCATACGAGAGACTCTTAAGCACGAAGAACATTAGACGCCGTCGTTTCGTGAGGACCATTAATGCAGATGTACACATGTCCACGTGTGGAAGATGAAGGTACAAATTGTGCATACGGCTTAAGATAAGTAAGAACGGAAGCAGCATACTAAACGAACCACATGCTCTCGTTTTTTTTTTTTTTCCTTCAACAAAATTATTAACAATAATGCAAGTGGAAGAATATCTAACGACGTTGACCAATAGGCAATTACAGTTATGACGTTATGACAGGAGGAACAAGACAAGAGTAGTTTTGCTTTATTAAGAATAATTAGCTTGACGCCGAGTTGCTTTGGTGGTTAAAAAAAAATTTATTTTTTATTATAATAGCTTAAAAAAAAAGTTTTAGATAACTTTGAACATTTTATCCGGATCTGAAAAACTAATCTAAAACGGATCCAAAATTTTGAGTTCGGGTCCAATTTGGATATAAGCATAAGTAACCATCAAGTCTCAGAATAGAGTACCCGTAAATATCAGTTCGAATCTAGGTATTATCCGATACCTGAACGGATATCCGAATATCCGAATGAGTACGCGAATATTTCAAATATTTGGATACATAAAGTATCCGAATACTCGAAAATATACCTGAATACCCGAAAATATATCCGAATATCCAATTTTTTAAATATTTTTAGATATATAATGCACTTTTTTTTACAATTTTATTAAATAGGTATGTTAATTATGGACCCAAACCAACCCGAGTCCAAACTGGACTCAAACCGAATAGTGCTTGCTTCTAAAACGGGTACCAAAATCTATACTCAAAATACTCGGATCCGATCGGATAGTACCCAGAACCGACGAAAATACTTGAATACCCAGAGCTAATTTTTAGGAGTAGATTATAGGTTATAAATCCGATCTTGTTTAATTTTTAAAAAAATCAAAATGCTTGACACGTCACTTAACTGTACACGTGGAAGGATACAATAAAGACACGTGGATTTAATTGGAAAACAGCTGTTTAATATTTGTCTGATATTTGTAAGTGTGAGAATATAATAATAATATTTTTGCCGAATTAGGTCATGTTCCACGTGCCTTTTTTTCTGCACCACTTTCTCTTTTCCACTAGAGGAGCAATGATTTTTATTTTTTTGGTTACAGAAATTATACAGTTGTAATCTTTGGACGGTGTGTGACATATTTAAATAATATATGGACGGTGTTTTTCTTAAATGTTTTCATTGTTTCGTATAAATTTCTTCGGTGGTCATTTCATATAACAGAAAAATATCTCCAGTCCAAATTTCCAATAATTGATAATTGATAGTGCATTCGCATTTCCTTAGATTTGTTTGTATGTTTTTGTTTAATTAGAAATTATATAACTCTAGACATGTTGATGTTATGAAGCTTTTTACAAAATAGTGAGATTGATTTTTTTTTTTCAATAATGAACCATTAGATCAATAACAATTCAATTTATAGCTTAAGTTTTTCAACTGAAATTGGGTAGAAATCAAACTTCCACCTGATATCTAGTTAAATCAAAGGCAAACAAACTGGACCATCTATTTTAGTGAAATTGATTACTTGTTATATATATAACAAAATATTTTTGTATTAATTGTTATAAAATTTGCTTATAGGAATGACATTGAGTTTTATTTTGGAATGAATTTAAAATGCATTAAATATTTCAATGAGTTGTATAATGTTTTAAGTGATTAGGACATTGTCAATCAACCATCAATATCGTCGATATCTAACAATCAATTATTGATTAATTTCTTTGTTTAAGGAAAGTTGTAAATGTAAAACAACTCACTAATAAAATATTTTGATAATAAGGAGACCAAAACCGACACTCGGACCATTGATCAGAACAACAACTAGCAAAGATATAATAATTTGCTTTGTTTAAAACCTATTCTTACGCATAAACCAAATACTGATTCTATTCTTTTTCTTCTCAACTTTGAATTTTATTAAGAGAAATTGGGAAACATTCAGGTGGATCAATGTTTATAAGTGAAGAGTCATAGGCAAAATCACTAATACTTCAACTAAGGAAATCTGTTTTATGCTTCAATAATCTGATAATCAAGCAAAGAAAAAAGAAAAAAAAGGAGAACAAAATTTTAATCTTGCAAAGCTTTTTGGATATAAAATTAAAGCTGACCACTCTTTGAGGTTATATACATCATCTTAAAACCATTATGTCATTAATTCTATTTCCGTATTTATAGTGAAAGCTCACAAAATTTTTTTATCGTCAATATGTACAGCAGATAAATTCCTTTTAATACTCATTATAATCTTAAATAAATCATTTTTCAAAACGTCGTTAATTCACCATTAGTTATTGAAGTTTGATTATTACTGCTCAATTAAAAGAAATAACGTTTTTTGTTTGACATATTAGTTTAGGCATAATAATCGGAATCGAAATAATAAGAACCGAAATAAACACGTTTGGTTGAGTAACATTTTCTGGGCATTTTTAATAATATCAAGTGCTATTCCTGTTTTGGCATTTCTACTTTCCGGGTTTTTTTTAAATTCGAAAATTGAAAGAATCGGAATTGAATAGAAATCGAACCAAGAACTGAATAAGTTACCAAAAGAATCTAAATACAATTGTATATTTAAAATATATAGAATTTCATAATCAAAATATTAAAAATTTTAATTATAAATCTAAATTTGTTCATTAATTTGAATCAAAATTAATAAAAAGTTAGAAAAAGAATGTTTTATAATTATTTTTATGGTTTTGAATGACTTTTTTTTGTTTGAAATAAAATAAAATAAAATAAAAGTATCCAAATCATAATTGAACCAAAATCAAACCAAATTTTAATAGTTACCTATTGGTTACCACATTTCAAGAACTGAAAGAATCGAAACCAAAATAAAACTAAAACGAAATTTTATCGATATTTATTGGTTACTACTTTTTCAAAACTGAAAGAATTGAAAACTAAAAGAACCAATCCAAACCGAATTAAATAACCAAATGCCCATAGCTAGATCATTCTATTATTTATCCTGATTTTAGGACATGGAATTGAATGTTTAGTTTTTTTTTTTGGTACATGGAATTGAATGTTTAATTTGTAACTCTCTTTAAAAAAAAGAAGAAAATAATAATACTTAAATATTGATTTACAATTAAAATATTGATTTAATTTAATAAAAAGGGAATGAACCGTTGGAAGGAAGGTTAGGGAGTAGGTGCGATGGCTTTGGGGAGCGTGAGCTAACATTACCTGACGTTGTATCGACCTGACTCGTACTGTACGTACAGCTTAAACAGCCGTTTTAAACCCGCGTTTTCTCACCGACACGTGTCAGTTTATCATTAGATTTAGAGTTTTTTTTTTAAAGCCAACATCAATAGATTTATAGTTTAAGTAGTTTTAAAATTGTATATCAGACAAAAGTTTACAGCCTGGAAATTTTATAAAAAAATGAATATCTAGTTTTCAGAAAATAAAAGCAGTGATGATTTTGCGTTCTTATTCGGCAACCTATCTTGTCGTTTTCCGCCACGTCATCACCTCCTAGCTTTTGTTAGCCGCACATTTACATCACGTTTCTTAAACTCAACATTATTATCTAACCATTTTTATACATTCACTTAAATTGCACCACTCTTTTATTTTTATATCCTATCAATAAACCAATTTCAATCTCAACAGATTAATATATATTACTTAGTTGCTCTCAGTCTAGTGGTTAGAAGGATTCAACTAATAATTTGACACTATAGTTTGATTCCTAACCGCTATATTATAGTACCTTAAAAAAAATTTTAGGAGTAAATTTTAGGTTATAGATCGGGTATTATCATTAGTAAAAAAATAAATTAATATATACTCATATAGAGATTATTGGAAGATTTGAAATCAAATTTTGAAGAAAAACATAATAGGATTTGACCATTGTACAAGAAAAAACATTTCCCTAATACCACATTTTTCTATTTAATTAAACCAGTACAATTAATTTTGTACTTAGACTTTAATAATTTTTATAATATTTATCGCAAAATCAATCTCCTTTTGCAAATTTATGTCTAGCTTTTTTTTTTTGTTGGTCCTATTCTTTTTTTTTTTTAACTTTTGTCTGGTCCTATTCATGTCTAGCTTAATTATACGTATGGATTAGGTGTTTGTGTATTTTCACGTAATTAATTATATCTTTTTTGAATTGACATTTTATTTAATTTAAAACAGCTTTTGTCAATAATTTGATGATAGTTTTGGTACCGGGAATTCGGTTATTGTAAAGTAGATATTATCAAAAAAGCTTTAATTTATCAAGTAATGCTATACAGCCTGTCTTCGCTATTCTAAAGTCAGTCTAACATAAAAAAAACTGTCCTTACCCAAACCTAACCGTTATCATCTTTTATTTCAGATATTTTATTTTCCATAAAAATTAAAATTCACCTCAAATTGTGCGAATATTATCATAGCTTTACTAGTTGGGTTTCGTGATTTTGTCTCTTTAACTTCCCACTTTCCTCACTCTCTACTTAAGCGCGTGTATTCACATCTTAACTAAATTTCCCCTCGATTGATCTCCACGTTCTATGTGTACGTATCTCTGATCTGATCAAATTATTACGAAAACGACAAAAGTTAGACACATCGACGTTGTTATGTAATGACGCGTGTCCTCTTACAGCTGTATCGCAAACTTTGAAAAACCGCTTGCGTGGAAGAAGCGTTGCCCATGATTTCTTCACCGTTTTAACCAGTTTCCGGTTACACTTGTCTTAAATTCTTGTATAAATAATTTTGTCCTCTCTTTAATTTCTCGAACTTGTTTTTTCCATTTATCTCTCAAAATTACGATTACTCAAATTCGAAAATCTCAAATTCGAAAATCTCAAATGGCTGATAGGATTAAAGGTCCATGGAGTCCTGAAGAAGATGAACAACTACGTAGACTTGTTGTTAAATACGGTCCAAGAAATTGGACTGTTATTAGCAAATCAATTCCCGGTAGATCGGGAAAATCGTGTCGGTTACGGTGGTGTAATCAGCTCTCGCCGCAAGTTGAGCATCGGCCGTTTTCTGCTGAAGAAGATGAGACGATCGCACGAGCTCATGCTCAGTTTGGTAACAAATGGGCGACGATTGCTCGTTTACTTAACGGTCGTACAGATAACGCCGTTAAGAATCATTGGAACTCGACGTTGAAGAGGAAATGTGGCGGTTACGATCGTCATGGTTCTGAAGATCAACGACCATTGAAGAGATCGGTGAGTGCTGGATCTACACCTGTTGTTACTGGGCTTTATATGAGCCCAGGAAGCCCAACTGGATCTGATGTTAGTGATTCAAGTACAATTCCGATTTTACCCTCTATTGAGTTATTTAAACCTGTTCCTCGTCCTGGTGGTGTTGTGTTACCGCTTCCTATTGAAACGTCGTCGTCTTCTGATGATCCCGCGACTTCGTTAAGCTTGTCACTTCCTGGTGCTGATATGAGTGAAGATTCGAACAGAAGCCATGAGTCAACGAATAACAACAACTCAACGAGAGGATTGAATAATAATAACAATAATACGATGTCGTTTTTGCCGGTTAGTGGTGGATTCAAAGGTGCTATTGAGGATATGGGGAAATCTTTTGGTGGAAACGGTGGTGAGTTTATGGCGGTGGTGCAAGAGATGATTAAAGCGGAAGTGAGAAGTTACATGGCGGAGATGCAGAGAAACAATGGTGGTGGATTTGTTGGAGGATTCAAAGATAATGGAATGATACCAATTAGTCAAATTGGAGTTGGGAGAGTTGAGTAGAGAAGTGAAGAGTTTTAGGAACTGTTTAAATTCGTTATGAAAAGAATGGAGAAGAAGAAAAAATGATCTGTTTTTCTCTCCATTTGATTAGACATAAGAATTTTGGGTCTTACGTAAAATGTATAGAAGAAATCTCGAGTGAACAAAGCTTGAGAAAATGGACCTAGAGACGAGGAAGAAGATGAAACATTCGAAATTTCTCTTTAAAATATTTAAGAAAATTAAATAAAAAATTTTCTCTTGAACAATGAATGTTGAAATTGGTTCTCAAATGTATCTAGTTTGGTTTAATCGATTGTCAGCTTCTGACTGAAGAGTCTCACACGTGGTTTAGTGTTGGTTGGTAAACCAAATCTCAACGCAACGTCGTCGTTTCATATGTTACTTTGTCATGCACTTGGATGATCAATTCAAGTCATAACCGACTTAAAACGTAAGTTTTGGGACAGAACATAACCTCCGGTTTGATGGCGACTATTCTTATAATTACGGGCCTTGATTGGTAAAAGTTTTTTTTTGGAACATAGAAGAAATTTAAATGGACAATCTCACGGTCACAGAGTCATTTGATGTTGCCACGTGCATCGTCCAAAGCACAGCTCTCATTTCTTACCTCGAAAATCTCCGATGAATCAAGCGGCGGAGAATAGCTCGACGGTGCAGAAACATACGGAGTCTGAGCCACTGATGACGATTTGTGTACACATAAATCCTAGACAGTGGACTGATTAGTGATTAGTTAAGTATATTTATTAGTTGTGTCCAAATTAATAATGTCAATGACATGCTAAGTGGGCTGGGCCTAAAGTATAAAGATATTGGACAATGTTAGGCCCATTTAGATTATTTGTGATTTGTTAAGGTTTACAATTGGAAATATCATCAGTTAGTTGAGAAAAACTTAAAATCGGATTTGAGATTTTTTTTTTAAGCTCTTTTCGGGCGTCGTTGTTTGCTCGAACTCTTTCTTTGATTTTTCCCTCTTTTCTTTGAGATTCGAAGGGAGAAATTTGGCTCGGAGATGTCTTCTCTTACCTCTGTTGAATTGAATTTTCTCGTTTTCCGTTATCTTCAGGAATCAGGTTTCGATACTAACTTCTTATTTTCCATATAAAGTTTGCTCGATTTTGTTTTGAAATTTGTATTTGTTCCGGTAGCTACAGGTTAGGGTATTGGGTTTCGTTTCGAATTGTGAATCTTGTTGTCTACTTCTACGAATTTAAGAACAGTTTTAGTGGTTTTCTTGGATTTGTCTTAGGGTTTCAGCGATAGTACGGAACTTGTATTTTCTAGGATCGTTGTAATGTTCCAATGGCTAGGATCTTTCAGATCTTCTAATTTGTGACTTTAGGTTTTTCTGGAACTTCGTTTTTTTTTTCAATGTTGAGGTCTGAGAGGTTGAGTTTTGTTGTGTATCTACTTGGAAGATATATTTCACTCTGTTTTCTTACATGAACCCTATCGTTGTGTTGTAGGGTTTACACATTCTGCATTCACTTTAGGTTATGAGGCAGGAATAAATAAATCCAACATTGATGGGAATATGGTTCCACCTGGAGCTCTTATCAAATTTGTCCAAAAAGGGTTGCAGTACATGGAGATGGAAGCAAATTTAAGCAATGTAAGAATACTTTTCAATGTTTTGTTTTAGTTTCGTTTTAATATTTTGTCTATACGGTGTATGGTGTGATTAGACTGAGTTACCTTCGTTTTACTCGCAGAGTGAAGTGGACATTGATGAGGATTTCTCATTCTTTCAACCATTGGATCTGATTTCAAAGGATGTTAAGGAATTGCAGGAAATGCTAAGGGATAGAAAGAGGAAAGAGAGAGATAGGGAAAGAGACAAATCTAAAGATAATGATAAAGAGGTTGAACGAGAACATGAAAGAGAACGAAACAGAGTAAAGGAAAGAGATAGACACGAGAAACAGAAGGAACGAGAGAGGGAAAGGGAAAAGATGGAACGAGAAAAAGAGAGGGAAAGAGAGAAGATAGAACGAGAAAGGGAAAAGATGGAACGTGAGACTTTTGAGAGGGAAAGGAAATTAGAGAAGGAAAGAGAAGTTGAACAGAAGAGGGAAAGAGAGAGGATAGAGAGAGAAAAAAGCCATGAAAAACAGCTTGGAGATGGTGATAGGGAAATGGTTATTGACCAAACTGACAAAGAAAATGCTAGGGATGAAGAGCATGGGCGTTCCACGGGTAACTCTTTATGTTTTTTCTTTGTTACCTTTGAGACTTTGCTGATATTTAATGAGATGCAAGATCGATTTTTATAATATGTGTCGGTGTGTTTTCTTTTCTTGAACAGGCGCAGAGCCTATGGATATCGTGATGACTACTACATCTCAGACATCTCATATTCCTAGTTCTGATGTTAGGATCTTGGAAGGGCATACTTCCGAGGTACTTTATCCGTGTATTCATGGTCTATAGGTTTTTATCCATCTTCACTATATCTATATCATTGATCCTAGTCACTCGTTTACTGAGATTACAAGTCTTTCTATATTGCTGATTTAGGTTTGTGCTTGCGCATGGAGTCCGTCAGCTTCACTTCTTGCATCAGGGTTAGTAGTTTGTTGAGAGAGATGAATACTCTCTGGAACATCTTTTTCTGTTCCAATTCCATTTATACATCTTCTGTGAAATATCAGGTCTGGTGATGCAACAGCGCGTATCTGGAGTATCCCGGAGGGGTCATTCAAATCTGGGTTTCATACTGGTCGTAGTATCAGTGCCTGTGCTTTAATCCTGAAGCATGCGAAAGGCAAGTCAAATGAGAAGAGCAAGGATGTGACCACTCTTGACTGGAATGTGAGAGCTGATGCATTTTCACAATTTCTAATAAAATATTTCTCTGGAAACTCCTAGTTAGTGATATTCCTCTACATTCCAATAGCTAGAGAATATATGAAGCAGTTGTGGATTCATTTAGTGTCCCTAAGATTTTTGCAAATAAGTTTTCGGATTTCTATACTTTAGGGTGAAGGGACTCTTCTCGCAACTGGTTCATGTGATGGCCAAGCCAGAATCTGGACTGCAAATGGTATGTAACTACGTTGATTTTTGGTCTTACTTTGAATTGTGTGGGCTTTTAATAGTAGCACGATTTCCGCAATTGAAACACAATAACCTATCAGTTAGTAAGCTCTGCATCGGGTTCCTTATGATTGGCCAAATTATTAACATTTTTCATTTACCTTCTGTTGTGTTTTGGAGAGTAAGCTTCGTGATTTTAAAGATTACTCTTCTCTCATATCCAGGTGACCTGATAAGTACTCTCAGCAAACACAAGGGACCAATTTTTTCCCTCAAGTGGAACAAGAAGGGTGATTATCTTCTAACTGGAAGTGTGGATAGAACTGCTGTTGTTTGGGACGTGAAGGCGGAGGAGGCAAAGCAACAATTTGAATTTCATTCAGGTACTAGTTTCGATGAAACATCAAGTTGAAATTCCTTTTCTCTTTTTATGTTCTTATGTGTATGATATTGGACAAAATTGTAAAAATAGGCCCAACACTTGATGTTGATTGGCGCAACAATGTATCGTTTGCAACTAGTTCCACGGACAGCATGATCTACTTATGTAAGATCGGAGAATCTATGCCGGTCAAAAGTTTTGCTGGGCATCAGGTTGTCTTTCATCCAAGTTTCTCAATTATTTGCAGATTCCTCAGTCAATATTTACCAATGTATCATACTAAACAAACCCAGGGCTTCCGTAATTGCAGGGTGAGGTTAATTGCGTGAAATGGGATCCTACTGGTACATTATTGGCCTCATGTTCAGACGATAGTACTGCTAAGGTTTTCTGTATTGACCTCTTATCTATTTACAAGTTTCCGTTAGCTTAAGTTTACATTTGTACTCATTTTTCATTGCCTCCTAATATCCGTGTATATATTTACTCTTCAGATATGGAATATAAAACAACATACCTTTGTTCATGACCTCCGAGAGCATACTAAGGTAGTAAAACACAGTCTTACACGGAAATTTCAGTAATGTTTTGGTTTTTGAATAGTCTAAAGAAGGATATCCGAACTTTCTTCAGGAAATTTATACAATCAGATGGAGCCCTACAGGACCAGGAACTAGCAATCCTAACAAACAGCTAACTCTTGCGAGGTTACAAAACACTTTAAAGAATTGAATACATTAAAAATGAAGAGTCCTTGTAACATTATATTCATTATATATATGTTCTTTGAATTGAGCAGTGCATCATTTGACTCATCAGTAAAGCTATGGGACGCAGAACAAGGGAAGATGCTATGTAGTTTCAATGGACACAGGTAATACTTCAACTTCAGTATGATTTGTGGTTTAATGGTTAAGCTTTGTTTCTAAATTTACTGGTATTTGATTGAAGGGAACCGGTTTACTCGCTAGCGTTTAGCCCAAACGGGGAGTACATAGCGAGTGGGTCATTGGACAAATCGATACAGATATGGTCGATAAAAGAAGGTAAAATCGTGAAGACATATACAGGAAATGGAGGGATTTTCGAAGTGTGTTGGAACAAAGATGGTAACAAAATCGCAGCTTGCTTCGCTGATCACTCAGTTTGCGTTCTCGATTTCAGGATGTAGTTTTCTTTGTGTAGTCCTTATTGGTATGATATGTGTAGTCTAGTCCTTAGTTACATTCTAAGTTCAAGACCTTTTGTTTTGGTTTTTGTTGTTGCACATATATACAACGCTAAATCCGAAGTAAAATGTCGGCAAAACTGTGCTTAAACTTCCACAGCGTTTGGTTTGATTGACGAGTAACAACAATGATTTGAAAGATCTTATTATAATTAATAAGATTCATTCACAAGGTGGGTATGAATTGAATGCAATTCATTATTTTGCAACTGAGGACCGCAAACTGCTGAAGGTTTTGGAGATGAGACAAATAGAGTGTGTCCTTGTGTCGGAAATCGTTTGGTGAACATCATAAAAAGTGGTTGGCACGTGTCGATAGCTGACGGAGTCGTGTAACCCCCACGCCCACCACGTGTCTTTTCTTTATTCAGTTTTTTTTTTTTTTGCTTTCTTTAAGTGATTTTCTAACATTTAGGGCCTGATTTGGCAATAATTTTCAGAGCAATTTTTTTTCAAGAGTATTAAAATTAAATAAATTGCTCTAGGTTTATTTTGTCTTTGGTTGTTCTAGAAAAAATCAATTTTCTTATTTATAAAATATTTTTTGTTATAAAATGTCATAAATCTAAAACCAAAATTTATGAATTTTTTTTGTCAACATTGGATTACAGCTGACCAGATATTAGTCAAGTTCTTATATAATGTAGGCATGTAGTTGTGTAAGTGCACCTACATTTAGTAGATTTACCTTATGCCATTAAATTTAAAAGTTTATAATGTAAAAAAATAATGGTTAATGGCTCTTATATTAGGAATGGAACTATCATGTTGAAAGATCCTGATTGATAATTATTTTCGTTGCTTTGAAAATAAAAATCTTTGTAAGAGATTTAATTAAACCAATCTTTATAAGAGATTTAATTAAACCAATCTTTTTGATTTCAAAATATAATTAATTTAGTTTAAATATATTACAAAAATTTTTGTTTTTCAAATTAGCGAAAGTAATTGTTACCGATGTTTTTTTATAGAGAAATTTGGAATATAGATGAGTTTTTGTTAGTAGATAATTGGAGAAAAAAATGATGGAAGAGTTTATTTCTTGCACAAAAAAAAGAAAGAAGAAAAAGTCATTTTTAGCCTCATATTTTTATAAGCTAGTAGCTAATTCTCTGATGTTGATACTCCCAAGGTGATTCGATACCTCCCACGTTCTATATGACAAATCTGTCCCTACAATCTCTAAATTTACAGAAAAACCGTTTTAGGAATGACGTGGCATAATATTACTGGACGAGACTGTGTTATCTATCGATTATATATTAGGCAATAAGCAGTAGCAAATTACTCCACTCTTTAGCATATCGGAATTCTAATCGGAAAACATGCCGGAGACGGAGAGAGTGCGTCCTTTATTAGAATCAGAAGAGAGAGCTTATGAAGACACTGAGAAAGTTCTCATAGTCGGAATCGATGAAGAAGAAGATGCTAATTACGACGATGAACTTGGAAGTTCTCCTAAATTCTCATGGAAAAAGCTTTGGTTATTCACTGGACCTGGGTTTTTGATGAGTATTGCTTTCCTCGATCCAGGTAATCTGGAAAGTGATCTTCAAGCTGGAGCCATCGCTGGGTACTCTTTGATTTGGCTTTTGATGTGGGCTACGGCGATTGGGCTTTTGATTCAACTTCTTTCTGCTCGGCTTGGTGTTGCTACTGGTAGACATCTAGCGGAATTGTGTCGTGAAGAGTATCCTACTTGGGCTAGGATGGTGCTTTGGATTATGGCGGAGATTGCTTTGATTGGAGCTGATATACAAGAAGTTATCGGAAGTGCAATTGCAATCAAAATCTTGTCTAATGGATTGATTCCTCTTTGGGCTGGAGTTGTAATTACTGCTCTTGATTGGTAAGTTTGATCAATTTGGTAATTAACTATGAATTGGGAATTTAGGGTTCTTCATCATTTGTTTGTTATCTATTTGGTTTGATTATAAAATTCTGTCAATTTTGGAGGTATTAGAGTGAATTCTTGTTTGCTTTAACGTTATATGTGTTGGGTTGATTGCAGTTTCATCTTTCTATTTTTGGAGAACTATGGAATAAGGAAATTAGAAGCTGTTTTTGCTATTTTGATTGCAACAATGGCTCTTGCATTTGCTTGGATGTTTGGTCAGACTAAACCAAGTGGAACCGAACTACTTGTTGGTTAGTCTTTAAACATTTATTAGTACATTTTCTGGGGAGAGCAAGTTTGGTAACTTTTCCATGTTCATGAACAGGAGCTTTGGTTCCAAAACTTAGTTCCAGAACTATCAAACAAGCTGTTGGAATTGTGGGATGTATCATCATGCCTCACAATGTGTTCTTGCATTCAGCACTTGTGCAATCTCGAGACGTTGATCCAAAAAAGAGAGTTCGGGTCAAAGAAGCTCTTAAGTACTACTCAATTGAATCCACTGGGGCTCTTGCGGTTTCCTTCATTATCAACGTCTTTGTGACAACAGTGTTTGCCAAATCGTTTTACGGAACAGATATAGCGGATACCATCGGTCTTGCGAATGCAGGACAGTACTTACAAGACAAATACGGTGGTGGATTCTTCCCTATACTCTATATATGGGCTATTGGAGTCTTAGCTGCTGGTCAGAGTAGTACCATTACAGGCACTTACGCCGGACAGTTTATAATGGGAGGGTTTTTGAATCTTAAGATGAAGAAATGGGTTAGAGCTTTGATCACAAGAAGCTGTGCAATCATTCCAACAATGGTTGTCGCGCTTGTCTTTGATTCATCGGATTCTATGCTTGATGAGCTTAACGAATGGCTAAACGTTCTTCAATCAGTTCAGATCCCTTTCGCAGTCATTCCTCTTCTTTGTTTAGTATCAAATGAGCAAATCATGGGGAGTTTCAAAATCCAACCATTGGTCCAAACAATCTCATGGATTGTAGCTGCTCTTGTGATTGCCATCAATGGCTATCTAATGGTGGATTTCTTCTCAGGAGAAGCGACGAATATGATTTTACTTGGCCTCATGATCATATTCGCAATTGCGTATGTTCTGTTTGTGCTTTACCTTATCTCAAGAGGCCTCACTTACACTCCTTGGCAACTAGTGGCTTCAAAGAAAGAAACACAGAGGAATGATGATGAGTAAGTAAAAAGCAAAGAGACTTGAGAGATGGCTCTGTTTTAGTTAATAGAAATATCTCTAGAAACTGAAGCAAACAATACAAACTTGGTTTTCAGTATCATGATGATGATGTATTTGTAATATAATGTTTATGGTTTAGAGCTTAGTCTTGGAGGAAGATATTCGAGAGCGTTCGAATAGAATCTGAAATGTAATATCTTCGTTAAAACTTGCGGCTTTTCTTGGAATTTTGCCAGAATAAAACGGTATTATTGTTATAAACTTAAAGAAGAGAAATAAGATAATAATAGAGAGAGTTCTGATTATTATTCAGTGAAGGTGTTGTCTGTGTAAGTGTGTGTACATTATGAACGAAATGTTCATATTTATAGACAAATTTTTGGTTTTACTGTGCGTGCATAGTAACGCGTGGGCTCCA
>OVAX01000338.1:0-89562 GCA_900406405.1 Lepidium africanum | reverse complement strand
TCACTTCATTCCCTTTCATCTTGAGGGGGAGTATTAGATATTAAGGTTTTCATATTATGTTTGGTTTAGGTAGAACCGGTTTGTATTATGATATATAAACAAATTGTACAGCTACTTTACACTTAACAGAGAATAAACATTTCATTCCAATTTCTTCTTTCTCTCTGAACTTCATCGATCATCTTCTTCCTAAAGATTGATTCTCTGTTCATCATCCAATTCTCAATTACTGATAGAATCATATGAAATGAGAGAGGGAGCTGCTGCTGCAGCCAAAGTTACTCATAAACATATATATAGCTTGCTAAACCCTAAATACAATTGGGCTTGACATTGTCTTGGGCTTATCTCTTACACTTTTCACGTGTGTCTCGACCACAAATGTTTGATATATAAATAATAATAATAAAAGAGCAAAGATTTAGAGCATTGTCAACATTAGATCGACAAAACCTGATCCATAGCCTAAAGTTCATTCCTAAAATTCCTTTTTTAAGATACTATAATGCAGCGGGTAGGATTCAAAGCACTTAGTTTGTTCTTTCTTATGATATCTTTCTTGAGATATCGAACCAATTTTGAGACTGTATGTTTCATTTTAACGTTGTACATATAGCCACCACATAACTTACTCTTGCACACATACATACTTGTATATTCTTATGTTATTCCAACTAGCTGTTAAAAAGCATAGAGAATGGATAACAACGATAAATAAAAATTGATGACTATGTGCCAAGATTAATTTACCAAAAAGAAGAAAAAAAATGTCAAACAAACCTCCAACTTACGGAAATGGGTAGATTAAACTACAAACTCACGAACCTCCAAATTAAACATCTAATTTTCACGTTGACCGCAAAATAAGCTTCTAATTTTACGTTGACCACTCAGTTTAACCCCGACGTTAACTCAACTAACGGAAATCACTAACTTTGTTAATAAATCGACTAACTCCGTTAATTTGTATATGTTAACTAAAACATGAAAAAATTGACAGAAGAAAGCTTCATCTTTTTCCTTCCTTCACTTCATCTTTTTCTTCCTCCATCTTCATCTTTTCTTCCTTTACTCGTCAGCTCTATAGATTTGGATTATTTCATTTATACTTCACTCACTGTTTTGTTTCCCAATTATTCTCGTAATTTTCTCAATCTCTCAAATTAGCCATGCCGTCAATTGAGATTTTTCGTGATCGGATCTGACAAATCTCCCTACGAAATTCAACATAGAGATTTAAAAAAACACATAATTGACCACAAAATCTAACAACAAATCTCCCGCCGTTTGTCTTTTCCGGTTCGCCGGAGATGCAGCTGGTGGCACCGTTGTGGGCTCTATCTTTGGATATGGTTCGCTTCTTCTTTCTCCTTTCTTCTTGTTTCATTTCATTAAACTGAAAAGTTCACTAACAAAAGATAATCATTCAATTTCATTTCAATTTATATGCTCTGTGATTTTTTTTTTTCATTATTTTCACAGTTTTTGCAGGTTTGAAGAAGACAGATGAAACACACCGTTTCACTTAATGGTAGTCATTAATGGTCTTTAAATGGAGTTAGTAAATTCCGCTAATCAACTTAACAGTGGGGTTAAACAGACTGGTCAACGCTAAATTGATGATTTATTTTGCAGTCAACGAAAAAATTAGATATTTATTTTGGAGGTTCCAAAGTTCGTGGTTTAATCTACCCATTTTCGTAAGTTGGAGGTTTGTTTGACCTTTTTCCCAATAAATTTTTCACAATTCTCTCTCAATGTTTATGAATCAAATGATGTAATTCATCGAGAAAATTGTGTTGACTCTGTCGTTTTACTATTTTAACAATTATATATTCCATAATTTGAAAATTTAAAATTTCAAACATGAAAGTACATATTCTTTCTTTTCTAGAATCGATATCTAAGAAAAAAAATTGAAAAAAATAATCATTTGATCAAAACTATTTTTTTCGACTATATAATTTATTTTCGGGAAATCAGCCAAAAAAATCTCCAATTTTTCACGAATTACCAAAAAAAACACGAATTTTTGGACTGACCAAAAAAACACTCAATTTTATTTAACTTTTCAATTAAATATCAAAATTTTCGTTGACTTGCCAAAATGAGCACGCCGTTAGAACATCCGTTTGTTTTGCCGTTAAAGTAAAACGACATCATTTTGGCCGATTTCCCATATATTTTCCGTCAAAAACTACATAATCAAAATTTGATTTAGTACTAGGCATTCCGTTCAATCAATTTTTTAATTTTTAGTTCTTTCGGTTTGTAAATGTGGAACTTATAAATCTGACTATTCAGTTCAGTTTTGATTCAAAATAATAGAACCTAGTTAGAACCAAAATAATAATAGTTTGGTTTTAAATGGTTACCTATAACCAATCATTACCATAATAATTTGGGTTACTTTCTCAAATAACCCTTTGATTTTAGTCAATGCATCAAATGACCCATAATTTTCTCTCTCTAAAAATTGTCTATTTTATCCTTATGTCACAACTTATTTACAATAATGCCATTATTTTGTAATCATTTATATTATTTTGAAAGAATAAAAAAACTTAAAAAGACATAAATATTGGATTAGGTTCACTTATTTACAAAAAAAAATCATTTTCTTTAATTTTCCCAACAACCATTGACAAGAAAAAGTGAGCTCTAAATGCTCTTCTACCCACCATTTTCGAACTTTATATACCCTTATTGAAGCTTATAACCTTACATTCTTCGAGTTCCTCTTTAATTCCATCCATAAAACTCTATAATTTTCATTTTTAAAATTTTCAAATTCTTAGATCTTGTTTTATTTGATTTTCTTACATCAGCAAGTACTTAGCTTCTTTGATATTAACTAATATGAAGCTATGTACAATACTTGGTTGTAAACACGAGTTATATCTCCCTATTTCAATTACTTTGATTTTTTTGCAGAGTGGAGACTTCAAGTGAAGTCTATTACCTATGTAGATTTCACGTGAAGTCTAAAAGTCAAAAAAAAGGGTTTGATTTGAAATTGACCAATGTTAATCTTTTGAAAGTAGACTTTATATGAAGTTTGCAATTTTTCCTTTGTAAACAAAAAAAAATGGATGCAGACTTCAGATAAAGTCTACAAGACAATGGGTTAGTTTCGCAATTGACCAATGTATTGACTTTTTAAGTAAACTTCACTTGAAGTCTGCACCGTAATTGTAGACTTCATTTGAAGTCTGCAATTCAAAATGAGGTTAGTTTTGCAATTGCCGAAAGTCAAATAACAGCTTTGACTTGAGGTGAAGTCTGCAGAAGTCATGTAGACTTCAGGTGAAGTCTACTTTAACTAAGTAGACTTCAAGTGAAGTCTACTTTAAATTGAGTAGACTTCATGCGAAGTCTTCAGAGCATAAGTAGACTTTGTTTGACGTATACTTCTCACATAACCTATAAATTGTTTAAGTCTACTCAAGTTTCTATAAAAGTTAAATATTAAGCCGATCCAATAAAACCCCAAGAAATTACAAAATAGTTGAGTTTACTTGCATCACAAAAAATAAGACATGCAAGATTCCAACATACATTTTCCTTGTAGCCTACCCAAAAAATTACAAGCAAGCAAGTTGGGGTATAGAATAGAAAAATATAACTACTTGGACCCATCATATAGGTCCAAATCTTTATATCCTCGCTTCTTTGTGCCTAGTATTCCTGTCTCATCAAAAATCTCAACCGCAAGTTTATCCCTCATGATCTGCACGTTAACATCACAAAATTTAGCCGAAAATGGAAGTCCAAGAGCATGACACTTTAATTACTTCAAGCAGTAAATGTCACAGTCTCCACTTTGTTGGTTTTGCAGTAGTGACCCTTTCACCCGCTCATGTTTCCATGGTGTCAATGGATATTTGTACCTCTCAGCAGCTGGAGCCAATTTATGAAGCAGGTACAGCATCAGCTCTGAAATTGGCCTGATATGCACTTTCATGGTTGAGTCTTTGTAGAGGGTAACATCAGAATCCCAAATAGTGGTATGTTTATTAAGGATTGATATCATCAAACCAACCCAATGATTTATCCCAACGTACAACGGCATATAAATGTCATCAACCTCAAATCCCCATGTCTTGCCGCTCTAAAAATAATCTGGCTGCTCACCTGAGTAATAATCAAGTGCACCAGGCGGCAATCGTTTGCCAGTAACCTCTACATTAGCTGGAGACACTAGAAACTCTTCAAATTTTTGAGTCCACATCATGCTTAAAACAGTATCCACAAAGCATAAGTCTGCAGCAGAAGTCTGATACGGAAGTCTGTATCAGAAGTCTTCTACGAAAGTCTACAGCAGAAGTCTGCTATGGAAGTTTGAAATAGAAGTCTAAAACTGAATTATGTGAGCGAAGTCTGCTTTACCATGTCGCCTAGCCAGTCTGTAGGTTTTTGCAGGATTTTGTACCAATCGAGTGAAGTGGGTGTTGCCCTTTCTTAAGTTTTGGCTGAGAGCTGTAAAGCAATACAAATCATATTATTCTCTAATTACTAATTTTGAGATTCATGTTTCTATAGAAGGGATCATGTGTTTACTTACGGTTGAATGCTCAGCCAATCACTTAATTTAGTGGATTTGTCAAGGTCAACATCCTCAAAGGGATCATATCCACGACCTATCTGTTTTTGAATGAGTAGTTTAACAATGTTGTTTCCTTGAAATGGACTCAGGTGTGTAGCAGCGAGTTTTTTCACCCTTTCAGTCTTCTCGCGGGCTATTTTCTGTACAATTGCTGTCTTTTTCTCCTGTTTCTCCTTTCGAACCAAGTCAAAATCCAAAGCACATTGTGGATTGTCCACCCTGACAACACTTAGTTCAGGCTCACCATTCACACTCTCACTTAGAATAGGTTGATTGTTCTGCAAATACACCATAATACAAAGAGTAAACAGACCATTATATTTCAGCCTCACCATTCACACTCTCACAATACGAAGAATAAAATGACCATAATAGACCATAACATCACCATTTTATTTCAACAATAAACCATAATATAATACAAAGAGTTCAAACAGACCACAGCATGAAACACATCACAAACCGAGCCAAAGTTCGACACAACTGAAACAAACAGAAGCAAAGGGTTCACAAAACAAATAGCAAATCCAAATAGAGCTAAATAGATAATAGGTCTACTTCTTTTACACATTCTTTTTGGGTTTACGATTCACATTATTTCTTTTGAGAGAAAGATCAGAAATAACCCCAACCGGTGGAGTTATCTCATCATAATGCGGATTGGCTGCAACCGCATTCACCTCATGGTTAGATTTCACCTACTCCTTTGGAGCACCATTCAATTCAGCCACAGCCGCCTCAATGGCTAAAAGTCTGCCACCTACGGAGCCTAATCTCTCCACCAAGGTCTATTCCCCATTACTGATCCGCTCCATCAACTGACCAACCATCTCCTTACAGCATCACTCCATAAACGCTTTCAGCCTATCCAAAGACCTGGTCTCGGTCATAGCAGAAATGACATGCACACCCTCGGCTTTCCAATGCGATCTTTTCCAAACCCATACCAAAGGATTAAATTCACAATACATAGCTTTAATGATGTTGTCAACCAATGGATCATTTTCTTCATTGTCCCAACGTGGCCACATCTAATCATAATCTTCCTTAACAAAGTGATTCACCACTGTCTGCAGGAAAACAAGACAAGAGAAGTATTACCAACCTTAAACATAGAGAATATAAAAAAAAAAATAATTGTACACAACAAATTATAATACATGTTTCAGCATTTTTCTTTGACATATTTACGACTCTTATCACCTTGATATGCCAACAAAGGTGGAGTTGGTGTGCCACTGTCTGTAGGAAAACACATTTAGTAACAAAAATACAAAGCATATAGTGAACTTTCAGAAAAACAAGCAACAATACCATCGATCTTTGGTAATAAAAAACACATTTCTAAGCAAATCTTTTTTTTTTTAACTTAGGATTCAGATCCAGATTCACAGAAGAAAAGAGCATAGTAATAGAGTAGAACACAAGAGACGAAAAAATGAAGAGAAAGCAGAAAACAAAACTCTATGGACTCGCTGGAGAAAAAGAGAACCGGCGGAAGGAAACCTGCAAAAAATATAAACATTGAGAAATACTCAGAGAAAATGGAGAAGTGGGGAAAAAATGGAGAATAGAGGAGAGAGGAGAGATTTGATGTGGAGAATGCCGGTGAAACCTGCAAAAAGAGTATAGAATAGTGAGAAGAAGAAACCCGAATATAATGAAGGATATATGCGAAGGAGATTGAGAAAGGAGGAGAGAATTAGGAGGAGAAACCGCTGCCGGCGAAACCTGCAAAAAAAAAAAGGAGTACAACCCTAAACCTGAAGAGAATGAAGGACAGAGACGAAGAAGATAGAAAAGGATGAGAGAATCACCAAGAAGAGGATGAGAGAATGACTGCCGCCGCTAGAGATGGATATGTTGGAGCTGAGAGCTGCCGCATGGAACAAACCCTAGATTGGAGGCAGAACAAAGGGAGAAAAAGAGAGTGAAACCCTTTTAGTTTCCCTTTGTGTAAAAATGTGTTTATATAGTTAGGTTAAAAAAATTTTAACTAATCGATTTACTTTTGGTTTAAATCAAAAAAAATTGCTAATAATTTAATTTAGTTTTGGTTCAGATTAAATTAAGATACTAATCAATTGGTTTTAGTGAAATTAACATAAAAATGTACTAAACATGGCTAATTTCGTTATTAATGTAAAACTTTTATAGATTTATAAATTTATTAAGTAAATTATGATTAAAGCGGAAACCTATTTGACATATATTTCGATTAAGGAGGAGACTTCAAGAGAAGTCTATTTTTGTTAAAAGTATACTTCAAAAGAAGTCTGCTTCTTCAGTAGACTTCTCCTGAAGTCTACTTCTTCAGTAGACTTCTCTAGAAGTATACTTTTACAGTAGACTTCTTTTGAAGTCTGCTTTTACAGTAAACTTCTACTGAATTCTGCTTTTATAGTAGACTTATCTTGAAGTCTGCTTTTACAGTAGACTTATATTGAAGTCTGGTTTTACAGTAGACTTCTCTTGAAGTCTGGTTTTACAGTAGACTTCTCTTGAAGTCTGCTTTTATAATAGACTTCTACTGAAGTCTACTTTGAAGACTTCATGTGAAGTCTTCTTTTACAGTAGACTTCTACTGAAGTGTGCATTTAAACTTCATATGAAGTTTGCTCTATATCCTAAACCCTAAATCCTAAAACATAAATCGAATAAATTCTAATTAATAAGCCAAGATCAAATTAAAAAGTTATATCTAAGATTTAACATTCTTAATATACTCAAACTTTGAATATTTTTGTTAATTTTTACATTTTAAAAATATCAAATCAAAAATCCATATGATTACCAACATATATTGTTTGTTGGCCAAACCCTAGACCCTAAACTCATAATTTGTTTGTGAATTAGGTGGTTTGATCTTTATTGGTTTTATTTCACCAACTTTTTGTGAAATTTTATTTTTTATACTTCATAATTGCTTATATTAATTTTATGTAGCCAAAAGTTTATTCATATAATACTTATTTTAATTTAAAATTTTTTATAAATAAATATAATTAAAGAAGAGACTTCATCTGAAGTCTGTAATTAAAGTAGACTTCCACCTGAAATCTGCAATTTCTCCCAGAAGGGTATACATCTGCTGCAATGGATAATTCTACCATGTTATTTTCCTGGAACTTTCATTGATTCAAACAGTTCTTTTTTCCTGTCTCGTGTTTTTGGGCGACCTCTTTGTCTCCGAATGTCAGGAACTGCAATAAGAGGTTTTCCTGTTTTTTCCCAATTTTGTTCACCACTTACGGGTGATACATTCTCAACATAAGTGTTTTGGAGTGTGGCTGTTTGGAAACAAGGATACACATACTTGACTGGATCATCTTGCTGTCATCTAACACACAAATGACATGTTTGCATGGTATACCTATACAATTAACAGAAAAGAAACAAGTTAATTACGATCACAACAAATATAAAATTGTTTTAAGAAAAAATTTACTGTTTCGATGTTACAAAGTAAAGAAAACTGATGAAAACTTAGAGAAAATTGATAAAAAAAAGTGCAAGTAAAAGACATACCCTGTGAGATCTCAACGACGACATGCGCATTGTCGATTACCCAAATCGACAGTGTATCCAATATCAAACTCTGTCACTTCATACATGTATGTGCTGCTACGGATTGTCGTACAATATTTCTTATCCAATCGAGCTTTCTCCAAAATCCTCATGGTGATTGGTGTGAGAGGTGTGATGCATTTTGCTGCTTTAGCCCATCTCCGTGATATCCTCTTCATTGCTTGGCGTCTTATATCTTCTAGCATGCTAATCACAGGTTTGCTTCTAGCCATTTTAATTGTTCAATTAAACGCCTCTAAAAGGTTATTATGGACATCTAGGCAGTGAGAATTTGTATTAAAGAATGCCCTACACCATCTTTTTGGTTCCTTTATAAGCAATGCCTCGTACTGCAGGATCGTAGGTGTACAAAACCTTCATTCTATCTTCATAATCTCCTTCATGGAAACTATAAGTAACACTCCAGAATAAGTTTTTGTATTCTGATTTGGAAAAGCTTTATTTCCAACTGGCATATATATGTCTAGCGCACATCTGATGTTCTGCTTGAGGTAATTCATACCCTACTGCGTAAACAAGTCCCTACAATTCAAAGATAATTAGTAAAACTTAGTAAAAACTACAAAAATTGCAAGTAAATTTGAACATTGGGTATTACCTTTTGCTTGTCTGAGATGATGGTTAGATTATTCCCTTTGCTTAGTTATAAATCAATCTTCAGTTTCTTGATGAACCAATTCCAAGTGTCATTATTTTCTCCTCAACTGCCCAAGCAATTGGATACATCTTATTATCGGCATCTCTCCCAACAGCAGCAAGTAAATGACCCTCTAAATCACACTTCAAGAAGCAACCATCTAATCATATTACTGGTCTACAACACCTCTGCCAAGTCCGACGAATCTGATCAAAACAGATGTAGAAACACCGAAATTGTTGTCTACCACCTACATCTACAGTGAGTATCTCTGTACTCACACTTTTGTTAGATCGTTTGAGTTCTGGTTCATAGTCCCAGTACCCAAACTGAATTGTCTGATCTTGAAACACTGAATCCAATGCAATCCTTCTTGCTTTATAGCACTTAGATATGCTCACAACGATGTTATACCTCTCCTTGATGATGTCCTTTATCTCTGTAGCTTGTTAATGTACATTTCGACGTAGTTCTTCTCTAAACAATCCGGCTATAACTCCTCGTTTTAGAATTGAAACTCTGCTGGATTTCCCCATGGTTATGCTCAACCTTACAAACCTTCATCATCCATTTGTTTATTGGCAACTCCACATAACAGAAGACTCGCTATGGACAATCCCTTACACAACATACTGCTGCTATCCTACTCACTTCCGACTTTGCCATCTGCACATCATATTGTGTATTCAAAGAGTAACGAAGCAACTAATTCTTAAACTCATCTCCGCTGTTGAAAGTTTGGAATAGCCATAAATAAGGTTCTTTTGTTATAATGTATGACATATTCTTTTAGGAATTAAAAGCACTTTGAAATCAAATATGAAAATTTCTTGGAAATCAACTAAGTTTTTTTTGGATTTCAACAAAGTTCAACTAGTTATGCTCGCTATATCATCATGTCTCATAATGGATTTAACAACCTGAACATTGAACAATGGCTTTGATGAAATTTTTTAACATTGACAAATACCAAAACAAATGTCAAAACTCTTTCAAAACTATCCGACAAAGACTATGCTAGTACCATATGCTATATTTTCTACAACAATAAAGATATCAGAGCCATAGTTTATCTCTCACCTTATGTGTACTCCTATTTGTAGAATCTTGGGAAGAAGATGAGACACAGCCGAAAAATGCACAAAATGATTTTGTCAAACTTAGGACAAACGACTGCATTGATTTAGAACAAACGACTGCATTAGATAATGCTCGTGCTAAGCATTTTATCGATAGATATGTTGGAGTCTTTTATAACCTTATTTTTAGAATAGCAGTTGGAAATTGCCAAAGAAATAGAGATCCATATTCATAATTTGATGAAAATAATTAGATATCTCGCAACATTTCATTGAAGGGTAAATTCATTGTGTTTTAAAAGCCTGCACACACATATATATTGTACTAAGACTGAAGTAAAAACAAATGTGGTATAAAATAAAAATTAGTATTTGACCATTTAAACAAAATTATACTCTATCGCAATTTTACTCTAAATATTGATATTTCACCTATTTAGAAAAATTCAGATAAAAAGTTTTGCGTGTTTTCTTCAAATATTCGGAGAACTACCTAATGAGATCACCACAGCAAAATTAAAGACATTCTTATCTAGGCCTGGGCATTTCGGGTTTCGGGTCGGCTTCGGTTCGGGTCTATTCGGATTCGAGTTTTCAGATCTAGAGATTTAGGACCCGTTCAGATATTTTTTATTTTCGGGTTCGGTTCAGGTATCTTCGGGTACGAGTCAGTTTGGGTATGCGTATAAAAACCCAAAAATTTTTGGGTTGGGTTCGAATCCGGTTCAGGTCCGGATATTTTTATATAATTTATTTTAAAAAATTTAAAACTAATAAATATTTAATAAAAAAATGCTCAAAATCAAAATTTAACAAAGATTTTTAAATATTTTTGGTTAATTTGATCTTTAAAGTACTAATATATTAAGGTTTATAATTCTAAATTTAAATTTTTAAATGATTAAAATTGTAGATATAAATGACATTTTAAAAAAAAATAATTATATTTTAGGTTTTCAGGTACCCATTCAATTTTCGGTTTGATTCGGATTCGGGTTCGGGTCCGAATTTTTGGGTCTAAGGAGCTAGGATCCATTAGGGTATTTATGTCGGGTCCAATTCCGGTTCGAATCTTTTATTTCGGATCGGGTTCGGATATACGGGTTGGGGTAAAATGCCCAGGCCTATTCTTATCTAAACCGCAAAAAGCATACAAATAATTTTCTAAACCAAGACATTTGTTAAATGCTCCAAAGATTTTCCTCTTAACTTAGAACAAAAAGGTTTTTCATATTTAATCTTCTTCCGCCATGGCTGCATCGTCTTGATCAGCATCACCATCTCCAAAGTCATCATCTCCACCACCAAATGGTGCCACCGGAAGAGTTTCATCTTCATACGATGGTGCATCAGGAATCTCCATGTCCTCTGTCACTCTCATTGTTTCCAGATTCTCAACGCTAAAGAAATAGTTTAAAGGCTTTGATACCTACAAAACACCAAAAACAATGATCCCAATATGTTGCAGCAAAGTTGATTCTTTGACCACAAAAGAATTAGACAGGTTTTACCTTGAATAATTGGTTTCTTTGCTCAGCACTTTCAATGAGGTTTTTCCAGAGCGGATCGCTCTTCAGTGTTGCAGCTGAACCAACGACCTGATAAACAAGTTTCAACGCACAATGGATCCGTCAGATAAAACCATAGAGAGGGTATATATGCAGAAGAAGCCAAAGAATCAGTTTCTGCCTTATATATTTCTTACCAATACAGATGACTTAGCTCGTGTAATCCCCACATTCATCCGTCGAGAATTAGAGAGAAAACCAATTTGTCCTTTATCGTTAGCTCTGACGCATGAAAATATTGCAACATCCTTCTCCCTTCCCTTCAAGATGAAGAGAAAATACACAGATAAACGGATGAAAACTTTGGACCGTAAGTTCTTTTTTTACAATTTGAGTTCTGAGATATGTATAGAAGCATGTCTAATGCATTTTAGTTTGTGTAAGCGGAAAAATGAGAGTCAAATATTGACCTGAAACCCATCGACAGTGTTGATATCCACCACTTTCTCTGCTTCTGCACCAAACATCTCCTTGAACCGATCTTTGAAAGTTTTTACTTGGTAGTTGTATGGCGATATAATAGCTAGTTGAGAACTTGACTTCAGCTCCGGGTACATGGTCACAAGTCTGTGATAAATGAGAAGAACAAACTCAACTTCGTCTAGATTTACCCGAGAACCAGTTGCTCCTGGATGTTGAGACTCTTTCCCTTCATGTATATCAAAAAAGCAAAACGGACCAAAGCAACGGTATTTATGCCAGTCACGAGTAGTCTGAGCTTCAATGTCAGAACCATCTTCCAGTGCCTCTTCATAGAATTGCTTTGATGGAAAGCTTCTTATCTGATTTCAGTCAAAAATTGTTTACAGAGAAAAATGAGATGCAACCATTGAAGTAAGAATTAAGCTAACAAAAATCTTTGGCTTGGTCAAGAATCTTGTGAAATAGCTATCAATTGATAATAATTCTTAAGAAAACAAAATCTATCTTAAGTGGATGCTAGATCAGAGTTATGCATACCTCTGGATGCATCCGGTATTGGGTCTTCAACATTTTCACTGGATAGCCAGCCCTTTGAAATCTCTCGAACATGCTTGTACCATAGCTTCATTAAAAAAAGGAAGAGCAGCAATCCGATAGTGTCAATACAATATACGCAATGAATAGTTGAGACATATAAACATACAAAGTTTGGACCCAATGAGTGTTTTAAAGCACTTACCCAAAATCCTGAGCAACAGTTGATATTACAGTAGCTGGGAGTTGTTTAGGATCACCTACCTGATAAAAATAGATATATAATTAGGAAATCAAAAGCTATTGAAGTTGCCTTCATCGATCATTAACTCATAAAGTTATGATGTTCTGCTAGCCAGTCACATCTACAGTAGCAACACACAAGTATATTCTTCAATTCTTCCAAGCCAGTGACGGTGGAGTCAAATTATCTAGTATATTTATATATACTTGGAAAATTACAGCAATTTTGATACATGTAGGGTAGTCCTATTGGATATTACCAGAAACACTTGTTTGCACCTAGTCGCCAAAGGGATAAGAGTTGCCGGCTCAACCTGAGAAAACGTAAAGGAGTAAATCCCATTAGTAAAGAACACAAAGGAGATTTTATAAGCTTCTAAAACTTGGGGAGTATAAGCATTAACATTTCCTATGTAATGACAAGCCATGAAAAGTGTACTGCAACTTAAGTTTCAAAATAAAGCACCGTATGTCCACCTCCAGTTCTAAAGGTGGAACTGTCAAGATATTTACAGTGCTGTAAACCTAAGCAAAATATTCACGCATTAGTCAATATTATATTAGAAGAGACTTACAGCTTGTGCAGCTTCATCTATTATGACGATATCGAAACCACGATTAGATTTAGCTAGAAGTGCAGAGCCACTGAAGCTAAGGGTAGCGAACACCTGAAAGTGCCAGAAATGGATATGGATAATCAAAGAAGGAATAATAAAAGCTTTAATTACATTGATGTAAAAAAATTATTCCCCCATACAATTGCAGCCTCATCCAAAATAGAAGTGCGAATACTATCAATATCAGTTCCTGAAGTTCCTTGTTTTGGTTTATCAATGGCTGAGCCACGCTTTTGTGCCACCTGCAAAAGAGTATTTCTTAGAAGAGTACCCAAAGATCAAAATTTGATAACAAATATTATTTTTTTGCTGTTTGTTCTGTACAGGTGTGATTTCAATGAATACTCTTAACATACCACAACCAACATACCTTTAATTATCTGATGACAGTTAGATTTCCAGTTGAATATTATTTGAAAAATGTTTAATAAGCATCCAAACAAAGCCAGGACGAAAGGCAATCAAAGTGTAAAAGCTACTAGATACGTACAAGGTGATCAAGTGATACTGACGCAACGGAGTGATGTGCCTTGAGACCAATTCGTACTATATTGGGTGTGTATGTCTGGGCGTTTTCATCACGGAGACCTGAAAGTGCCGAAACTATTACATATAAGACCATTACCAAATTTTAAACAAACAAGGTAGTAGGTAAACCACATACCCGTAGTTAGAAGCCGCAACACTATCTCATCAAGTGCAGAGTTTGATGGAGCACAGACAAGTACACGTAGTCTATATTTTCGACTTGCATTAACCACTTCCGGTTTCTGAACAAAAAAAGAAAGTAAGATAATAGGTGTTACTGCTTGATAAAAAAACAAAGTGGGGTTACAATGTGTCTCAGATTTAAATTATCCAATGTTACCAAGTCATTTCCTGAGGTAGGAAAAAAACCATCATCACCATCTTCAGGCATAATAGCATCTCGAGGGTTGACACCCAAAATCCAAGGAGAAGCTCGTCCCCAGTGATTATATCTGCAGACAAAAGAAATACTGAGACAAATTCACCAAGAAGGATGTATGGTATGTGATATTTCAGACCAAAGTATTCATCAAACGCAATATTATTCTAATTCCTCTTAAGTTGCAAGATATCAAATAATACACAGTATGATATATTGGGTAACAACATTTTCCTATCATTATGAACACACATATGGGTATGCAATGACTGAGTATCGAAATGTTTGAAAGATCTTAAATGGGAGCAAAACCATACTTCTCCTCGATGGTCATCTGAAGTCCACGCTTCACTTCATGCTCCGCACCCCTATTATTAAAAAAGAAGGAAAGGCATATCAACCAGAATGAAAAGCATAAGAAAGTGTATTGTCCTCACGTAGAGCTGCACAAAGTAAAGTGAACATCAAAAGAACCATGTAAGAAAATCATACTTAGACTGGACCCTTGCTGGAGTGGAATGCATAATAGCACCAAGAATGCTAAGAATTGTCTGCGTTTTCCCCGTTCCTGGAGGACCCTAAAAAAGGATAAATTCAGTACTACTCAAATCAAAATGTAAGCTAAGTTAAATCATCTGTTTGTCAAAGCAATTTGTGAAACAAGTATGCTATATTCATGTTGACTCTCAATGCAATTTTACGAAGAAGTCTTTCATATCCACATAGTTAACAAGATCAAAATTTAACCTGACTTAGAATTAGTTCAGTCTTCTATTGTATGTATCATCTGCATACTTTTTATAGAGGAATTCTTGAGAGTCAAACAGAAAGACATTCAGTTCTAGCTCAGTAAGCATGTTGGAATTTTAAAATCATGTCATTTGTGGGCATTCTTAGCTAAAATGATTGTATGTTTAGCGTATAAACACGTATGATATTTTTACATGGAAAGCTAAGTGTCCTATAAAACAATAAAACAAGTTAAATAAGGAAGTCAACCTGTATTAAAACGAAGGATTGCCTTGATAGACCAACCTGCAAATTAATATTTTCAGACAGAGAGCTCAAATTTGTGCTAAGGGAAAGTGTAAAAGTCTAAGGAAAGAAATTACAAGGCCAGACTTACATCTATTGCCTCCTTTTGGGATTTGTTTAGATTTTCGTTAAAGAATTCATTCAAAGGTCCAGATATTTTCCATGCTTTATCTCCCAAACCATAAGATTTTTCTGCTGCAGTAAAAATTAAATCCTTGAAAGGGAGCGAACTAACTGATCGTAGTGCTATGTATTCCCGAATAATGGTTGATAAACCACATAACTACAAAAATAAGAAATTACAGCATGAAAGACGCTGTATAAAAGAAGGGAACTATAATCTTTCTAGAAATGATATGTAACAGGTCAACAACAGTCTCCTAAGATTATGCAAAATATTTTTCTTTTCTAAATTTAGAAACAAACTAGTACTACAGAAGAAAGAAAACGAGAAAAGAGAAGCCACGACTAGCACAACACAACAGGAGCCTAAACATATATTGAGGCATATTATCCAATTTATGAATAAAGCACATGATATAGTTGCGTGTCATAACAATTTACCTTTAAACTGAATACCCTTTTGTCTATAGGGCTGGCAGAAGATGTAATAAGAGCACGCATATTTGAGAGAGCTTCAATAAATGACTTTGTTCTAGAGGATTTAGTATTTTTGGTTATCTGCACCATGTCTTCAGCTAAATACATCCGAAGACGAAGAAGGTTATTCTGACGATTTTCCACCACAGCAAACCCATAAGATGAAGGAAATGAATCCCCTCTAACCTGCATAAGTCAATCTCTAACTGAGCCCAACATCCAAAAATGGCTTTTATATAAGAGAGTAATAAATCAGTACTGTAATAGGTGGAGTTATGAGACAACAAGGATACGCAAGTCATAATACAACACTCATGAAAAAATGAACAAAAGCAAGATAATAGCATATGTACCTCTTCTTTTGATAGTAACAAAAGATCATTTTGAGCAAGATATTCATCCTCATCATGTTCATATGTGACTAACAGAAAGTGAAAGCCGTCAGCCTCGCTGCACTCCATCACCAATCTCATTTTACTCTCCGACGCTAAGAAGTAAATAAAAGAAAAATCATTTCCACAATAAGAACCAAATATGTAAAGAAACTACTTTTTTAACTCAATACCATACAAAACTAAATTCCCAACAACAAAACATCAAAAATCAAAAATCTGACACCCTTCTTTCATGATCAATGGATACACAAAAGTTATAAGAAAGAAAAAATACAAGAGCCAATTATGAACATCATTAGATACAAGTATATAAGGTTTTATGGATCTAACCTTCTTCAGCATCTTGATTCTGCAAAATTTGAGCTTTAACTTCCTCGAAGAGCAATGGTTCAAAAGTCTCGAAATAATCATCAACATCTTTATAAGTATTTTTTACAACGTTCAACTTCTCTTTAGAATCCTTGCTATTTTTTCTCTGCATTACATAAAACTGAATTAGATAAACAAAATAACAACTGAATAGGAAATAAACTTCACATTCGCTTCAGAAGAAAAACATATACAGAACACAGATTAAAAGGAAAACTAAAGGATTTGTATGATCACGAAGTACCTTAGTCTCCTTAGTAAGCTGTTTATAGTCCCAGCCCAAAATAATGTTATAGAAACGAGTAACAGCTGATGTTTCTTCTTCTTGAAGCTTGCTCTTATCAATAGCCATTACACACTAATCTCTGTTGAACCTAAAACCTTATTTTTCTCTGATTGGTGAAATCACAAAAAACTGTCTTTCTCTATCACCATTCAGAGCCTAAGAGTGACTAGGGTTCGCAAGTTCACTATAATCGTTACCTAACAAAAAACGTCCAGAAAGTCTTGAGATTCTAAACTCTCAGATGCGAAAGAAACAAGAGATAAACAAACCAGAATCAATTTAGCTATCAAACATACCAACGAGCTCACTTTTGAATACTGCGCTCGGTGACGGAGAAAAGAAGAAGAAGAAGAAGAAGATGAAGATTGTTTGTACGCTGCAATTTAACTTTCTTTTAAGCCTAATGGGCTTGGGCTTCTTTTTCACTATTACTAAAACCTGACAAAGGAAAGCATTACATTATCACTGATTTAAGACACGGCAATTTCCTTGCTCACAATCTAAAACATTGCAAAGAGAAGAACATTTCCAAGGCAGCCATTTTTTGAGCAAATCCAAGAATTGAAATCATTATTCTTAAAGGACCCACCAATAAAATGGAACCTTCAAAGACAAAGAACAAAAAAATCTTCAACTTCGGCATCTTTCTGACTTTTTGTTTGTTTTTCACTTTGAAGAATGATTACATTAAACAATTCGAGACTACATTCCTATTATCTGTTCATCACATCAGCAAAAATATTCCTATACATGAATTTCTAACTCTTGTTTGGAAATCAAAGAACAATTTTCTTGAAATTCAAAAACAAATAGCAATGTGGATCCTAATAAAGAAACAAATCTGTCAATGCCATTGCTTATGGAGTCCCTAGTGGATTTTCAAGAGGCCAAAACAATGTTGAAATTGAAACTTGCAGATATTTCAAATCATCTAGTTTTTTATCAGAAATTAAGCGAATTTCGAGAACTGAATCTACCGTACCTACGATCATCCGCTTCATGTTCCCAAGAAGCCGATCGAATCAACGGAGTGTTAGGAAATGTACGTGCTTCCGATGTTTGCAAAACGCGAACACAAAACTCAACACCTCTTTTGTCTTGAGCTCTGTACGAAATTTCGTGTCCTCGCCAGGGGTATCAATGTCATTTCGTCGGTTACGAGGGTTTAAAGGGGTTTCTATACACTGCAATTGTCAACTAGTTCAATCTGGGCTTTAAATTATTTTGGCCCAAATCAATTAGGAATGTTTTGTTTTTTCTTAATCGTCTATTTATTTTTTTAAACGCCCATAATAAATTCAGTTTACAATAAACCAACAATACAAACCAGAAAAAGAATGCAAACAAAATCTAAATTTTCAAGTAGTCTTTGATCCAGTGGCCGGCGGTAAGTCCACTAAATAGCAGGTACACTTGTACATCCAAAAATCGAGTCCTACCACCTACATTATATAGGAACTTGGCTATTGGACCGGTCAGTTGTGGTCCATTATTAAAAAAAAAAAAAATCTAAATTTTCAAATCTTCGATTTGTAACAAAAAATTGGATACCAACTTTAGTAGAAAGAAGAATTGCTATCAGAATTACGGAAAAAATTAGAAGAAAGAGGTTTTTATGTTCTTATGAACTTTGAATTATGCCCTAACGAAATATCATTCTAAAAAATATAGTCCGTACAAGTCACTAATGAATTTATATATGAGCTGTAATAAAATTGTGAATTTCGTAGTGTGATATGGTTTCATTTTGTTATATATTTATTATTATCACGTTAAAATTAAATTTATAGGTTTCTTATATGTTTTAATGCGTTTCCTTAAGATAGTTATTTTTAAATAAGTTCATAATGTTGCCACAATTCTGAATTGTATTTTCTATCGTTTCATATTATTCTTAAAATATATTTATTCATTTATACTAGATGGTTACCCGTGCAGTGCATATGATATTTTTAAAAAAAAATTAATATGCATTTGTAATTATGTTTATTTATTTATAATATATATATGTGATATTTACTTTTCTTTTGTTTATTTTATAGTTTATTTGGATATGTAAATTTCTTAATTTTATATACTTAATATACTAAAAATGAATTTATAATGATGACTAATGATGTACACGAAGTATATTTTTCAATCTTTGTTTATTTAAGTTTTGATACATTAAAATTTTTGTATATAAATTTTTTCGATTCGTGTCATTTAGGTTTTTAGACTCATGTTCATTTAGGTTTTTAGACTCATGTTTATTTAGGTTAGTCTCATGTTCATTTAGGTTTTTAGATTTGTATTCGTTTAAGATTTTAGACCGGCGTCATTTAAGTTTTTAAACCTATGTCATTTAAGTTTTTAGACCCGCGTCATTTAAGGTTTTAAATATGTATTCATCTAGGTCCCGAGCCTATCATAATTATCATTTATTTGCTTATGTAATATATTTAACTAGGATTCCAATGAGTTCTATACATTTCAAATAATATTGTACTATATAGTTTTAAAACCAAACAATAAAAAATATTTAAGTTATTTTTTGAAATAGCCAAGCAACAGTATAAGTTACATATACATTGTATCATAAATTATTATTAAACAAAATAATTTAATTACTTCCATATTATCGTATTAGTAAATTTTGACAATGTGTACAAACATTTTTTACCATAGAAAAAAACAATAGAAAAACAAATTATCCTGCGGTGTACCATGGGTTGAATCATAGTCTTATATATTAAAGCGGGAGACAACTTCATTTTGGACGTGTTATAAACTTTGGGATAAAATTAACATATGGTTTGTAACAATCCTTAAAAATAGGACTAAGATTGGTTTCGTTACAAACTTTTATATAAAAATTAATAATAATTTAAATAAAAAACCTCTAAGAAAAAAATTACGTATACATTATAATATTTCTTAATTCGAAAAAACATTAATTCAAAATCTATGTTTTTTGTATCGATCTTGGGTTAATCTCATGATCCCTCTCTGTCAAACTCTTTTGGTAATCTAAATTAGGTGTATTGAAAGTAGAATTTTAGGTGATTCAGGGAGTTTTAGATTTTGATAGATTTAGAAAGACTTGAGTGAGTTTTCAAAGTATTTGGAATAATTTAAGTTGATTTATTTTCATTCTTTTTAATAATTAGATGGTGATTTTACGAGATTTGTTATAAATCACATGATGATTTTAGAAGATTTGTTATATATCGGTTCCTTAATTTTTTTTGTATACTCGATTCTTTGTTGAATATTATAAATCATAAACAGAATTTGATTCCAGAGTCCTCTCATCGAGAACTTGAATAATCATTCGATCCAATGGCTATTCTAGTTTGCAGACCAACCGCTCATATCAAGTTCTTTGGTTTTGAAACAGAGTTCTCTGGTTTTTTTATAAATCAAGTCACCTCTTTTTGTTGTAGATTATGATTTGAAAGAAAATCATTGGATGACTACTTGAAGGAGCTATAGTTTTTTTTTTTTTGTCAATAGCATATTATATTAATAACATAACCAAAAAGAGAGATACATTAATAATCATAAGCTGTCTCTCGAATATAACAAGCAAGAGCATTAGCTTTATGATTTAAGAGCTGAAGTATAATAGGAAGGGAGAGGGAGGAAAAAACCGAACTCAACCGGGAAAACTCTTCCTCGAGTTCTTCTTAGTAATTTGTTAATGACTACAACTATAGTCAATTAAGTTGCATCTATGGTCTTGTTGATGATTGCCCACGATGGGTTCTTACCCTCAGAGCTTTTCCTGCATTACTTGCTAGCTTTTCAGAATATTGATGAAGTCATGTTTGCATCTATAGTTAGTAAGTTTGTCGAAAGAGTAGCTGATGCTTTAGGTTCAGAATCAAAAGTTTTATATTTTATAGCTTGGAGCTACACAAAATTAGAGTTTTACAGTTCTTGGAGTCCATTCCTCATTTTAGTGCAATAGATCCAAGCTTACCAAAACAAAGCCAGGTGTCGTTTAGTTAGTCAAAGAGATATTGATGACGAAACGATTTGTCCAATCTGAGAGGAATTGTTGTAAGTCAAAACATCATCTTCTCCCAAAATAATGTCATTTCAACAATATTATAATTTGCATGTTTCTGTCTTTGATCGGGTTTTGATAGATTGGCAATCCAGTTCTGGAATTTGCAACGGATTTCAATTCACGGGTTGAATACTTCTGCTCTCATGGTTTGATATTAGATTCAACTTACAAAATGTTCACATCTTACTGTAATCACTCCTGCTATGTGAGTGAATACTACAGAGGGTCAATGTCTAGTATATGCTCTAAAGTGATGAGTCAAGTTACCACTGAGACAAGTCGATTTGTCGACAAATATGATGTCACTCTCAATGTCCGCATTCCCTTTCTCAAATGTTGATAACCATGTTCAAAGGCTAGCATCAGCGGTGTTAAAACGAAGACATTGTTGCATTCACTATCTGGATTTCGGTGTTGAGACTGTGAGTGTTAAATCACTTTCTTGGATTCAGTTCCTTTGATTCTTTCTTTATACTCATGCTTCCTGAATATTGTTTCTTGCTGTATTGGATTATTTGGTGGATGTTCTTGGCTTGCTGTGTTGGATTACGTTCATAACCAAATTGAAAACCAAGTTTTCTCTTTGTTTTAATAATTTGGTTCCCTGATTTAACACTTGCTTTCCAATATCAAAGCTTTGTCTGCAATTAGAGATACAAAGTTCCAGCAATTACAACATGAACCTTTTTAAATTTTGGCTTAAGTAACATATAGATATGGCTCATACAACAATTTGGACATGAACCTCTTTGTATCGAAATTCTTCTTTTCTTTTTCATACGAGAGAGACGAATCCTCTTATTTGGTAGGCAATTTTGAGATGGCAATAGGTTCAAAGAGATTCAGTTCCCAATCAGGGATTTGCACCTATGTCCATGGCTTTCTCTCTGTTTCTTTCTGCTAATCATCAGTACATGATATGTTTTTTTTACTTCTTCTACTTCTTCTTCATCCCTTGCCGAGAGAAACTCATGTAATTTGCTTGATGCAATGAAATATTCTTCTCCTCCTTAAACAATAGTTAACAAAGACAACAAAAGTCGAAGAAGAAGCGACTGTATTTTTTTCGTCTCGGCATATTCCCTGTGTATGTGATGCCGTCGACCACAGTACTGTTTTTTTTTGTCGAAATCACAGCTTAACGAGTAAGTTTTTGAACTGTATTTTTTTAACAAAAAATCTTTTCAAAATCTCGTACAGATTAGATAGAGTAGTTATCTTGAAAAATATTCTTATATTTCGAAGAACAGCATATTTGATATGATTTTGATAACTAATTGAATAAGAAAATTTGTATTATTTTGAGTAATTTTATATAAATTTTAAGTTGAATAACAGGTGATTTCATTAGTGATTTAGAAATTCTTAGTTGAATAACAGGTGATTTTTAAAAAAAAACTAAAATCACCTAAAATTCTACTTTCAATATACCCCCTAATTTTTTTGGCTTTGGGAGAAACCTTTTTTTATGTTAGTCTTATTTATTTTCCGACTTTTCAGTTCTTGATTCGGTTCGGCTTTGGATTCGATTTGCTGGAGACATAGATTTCTGACTTATTCTGGTATTTTGGCGGGTTTGGTTCTTCTAATTCATTTCTTTTTTTTATTCTTTTGATTTAACACTTATTCGGATATTTTTTATTTTTTGGATCTGGTTTGATTTGGTATAGATCGACTTCGGATTCGAGTTCGAGTTTGCTATTTTTATATGAATTTCAAAATTAAAAAAGGATTTATAGAAAAAATTTAAAAAGTTAAAATTTGGTTCTTAATTTGGTTCGGGTCGGGTTCAATTCCTCTAACTTGGGAATAATTTCGGTTCGGGTTCCGCGCTTCTAAAACAATATTTTGCAAATAATATTCCAAAATATTAACACGGATATAACAACCTAAATGAACACGGTTTAAGAAAGAATCAAAATAATCAAATCCCGCGTTGTAACGTGGGTATAATCCTACTTTATGATTAATTTGCTAAAACTAAATTGTAGATATTTGTGAAACATTTGAGACAAGATCTTTGTAGATTATTTGCTACAATATATTGTAGATTTTTGTGAGTAATTAGCTACAAACTTTTAGAAGATATTTGTAAGTAATTTACAACAAATTAGTTCAATCAAATTGTAAGTAAATTTGTAGCAATTTTGAAACAATTATCTATAATATTTTCCGCCACAATATTGTCGATAATTTGTAACAAATTTCTACAGACCATATTGCAAACAATATACCTTCAAATTCATTTTATAACTAATTTGTAACAAAAGGTATTTTGTTACAAATATTTATTTGTAGCTACAATAACTGCATTTAGTCTTGACCAAAAAAAAAAAATTAACTGCATTTAATTGCTTTTTATTTATATTGTCTTGGTCGCAAATGTAATATTAAAGCGATGAGCAAAAAAATTTGGTTTTAGGATAGGTTTCGGGGTATGGTTAATTCATTGTAATTAAGCTCTTGTGCAGCAAAAATTGGAGGAATAACACGTCCCTCCAAACTTATTTCTTCTTTCGATACTATGCTTAAGATTTTATGTAATCCTTTATTATAATTGACTTGTTTTGTTATACTTGAATAAAATTTCATATTGAAAAAAATATACTGTGCATTTTTACTTTTTCTTTTTAAAAATTACATGTGTAAATTGTAATAACTAGTTCGGATGTTGGACAGTATAACATGTAGTTTGGATAGTGTGATTTTGTCCAAAAAGGCCTGATTTGATAGAATAATATAGTTCATATAAAAAATGATTAACATGTGCATATACAGTATAGTACAACTTCTTTAAGCTAACATAGTTCATATAAAAAAAATGACCGTCACTTGATGTTTACCAGTTCCCAGAATAACGTTCGACAATTGTCTTATTTCAAATTAAAAAATATCTTATCGATAAATTTGAACCAAGTATTTGTAGTTATCAGTTTTTGTTAAAAAATTACGAGAGAGGCAGCCTTTTCACGTGTGTCTCGACCACAAATGTTTTATATAAAAAAGAGCAGAGATTCAGAGCACTTAGTTTTGTTCTTTCTTATGATATCTTTCTTGAGATATCGAACCATTTTGGGACCGTACGTTTAGTATTGACGTTGTACATATAGCCACCACATGACTTACTCTTACACACATACATACTTGTATATTCTTATGTTATACCACCTGGCTGTTAAAAAAGCATAGACAATGGATAGCATCGATAAATAAAAATTGATGACTCTATGTGCCAAGATCAATTTAACAAAAAGAAGAAAAATAACTTTTGTACAAATCTCTCTCAATGTGTATGAATCAGATGATATAGTCATCGAGAAAATTGTGTTAAATCTATAGTTATCTATTTTAACAATTACATCAAGAATTCCACAATTTAAATTTAAATTTAAAATTCTAAAATCTCAACTTGAAATTACATATTTTCTCTCTTTTGAATTGACTTCTAATAAAAAAAAATATGAAATCACTTAATCATTTGATCAAAATTTTCTTTTCGACTATAATTTATTTTCCGTCAAAAACTAGATAATTAAGATTTGCTTTAACCTTAGGCATTTGGTTCTGATTGATTCTTTCAATTTTTGGTTCTTTCGATTTTATAAATGTGAACCTATAATTACTGACTAATATTCAATATGGTTTCAGTTTAGTTTTGGTTTTGAATAGATAGAACCCAATTAGATCCGAAATAATATTAGTTTTGCTACGAATGATTTACTTGTAATCAATAATAACCAAAAACCCGAAAAAATGTAATTATCGGTAACTAAAATTAACCACAATATTTTAATACAAATTAGTTCTTGTTCTTATTTAATTTTGTTTGATTTTCGGTTAAGACCGAATGAATGGTTCTTTACCAGAAATCTATGTCCTATCAATGGTTTATGCGATTTTGTAGAATCAAATTCTGATAGAAAAATGGTAAATATAGAAATTGAATCAAATATATCTATTCTATTTTTTTAATAATAATATAGCAAATAATGTAACTCTTCCTTGTTACATTTTAACTCTTGAAAAATACGTTAAAGCCATAACTTGACATTCGTCACTGAACCGGAAGGCGTTCACACGAAGGTACATAAATACATAGTGATAAATATTATTTTTCCTCCCCAATCGCGGATGACCTTATCCGGTATCTCTCTTTTTTCTCATTAGACAGTATCTCTCTCTCTCTGCTGGTTTTACGATTACTATTACCAAAAACAAAAGAAACTCCTAAGACAAGTGTTAACAATACAAACACAACACCAGCTTCCTCCTCTCGACACGACCCTTCGTCATGTCTATATCTTCTCTTCGCCACGTTTCATCACTCTCTTCCTCTATATATACACACTTACCTATTGCCTTATTCTTTTCCCTTATCACTCAACCAAATATCATCACTCTGTCAAAACCTGTCAACATCCGTATATGTCCTCTATAGAACCAAAGGTGATAATGGTTGGTGCTAACAAGAAACAAAGAACCGTTCAAGCTAGTTCGAGAAAAGGTTGTATGAGAGGAAAAGGGGGTCCTGAAAACGCTTCATGCACTTACAAAGGTGTTAGACAACGCACTTGGGGTAAATGGGTCGCTGAGATCCGTGAACCTAACCGTGGAGCTCGTCTTTGGCTTGGTACTTTTGACACCTCTCGTGAAGCTGCTTTAGCTTATGACACTGCAGCTCGTAAGCTCTATGGCTCTGAAGCTCATCTCAACCTCCCTGAGTCGTCAAGATCAAGTTTCCCTGAAACGGCGTCGTCTCAAGTGTCTCAAGCGTCTCAAACGACACAAAGCAGCAACATTAATGACTCTGAGTCGCCATGTTCATCGAACGAGATGTCATCATGTAGACGAGTGAACGAGGAGATATCATGGGAACATATCAACGTGGATTTGCCGGTAATGGATGATTCATCTATTTGGGAAGAAGCTACAATGTCCTTAGGTTATCCATGGGTTAGTGAAGGAAATGATAATATTTCTCCATTTGATAATTGTATTTCCGGTGGCAATTTTAATTGGGATTCCTTTCATTCCCCACTTTGAGAGGTTTCACTAAAAGCTCTCTTAATTGTTAAGACCTTATCATATACATATAAAACGTACAAATGTTAGTCATAATACATATATCTATGTAAATATAAATCATCCCCATATAATTATAAATATATATAAGCACATGTATATGTGGTTTGTGTGTGTTGTATAAAAGCTGATTCTTGCACACCTCAGATAAACAATGAAAGTATGACAGTTTGTTTGTCTCGAAGTTACAAAATGTGTCATGGGGAAGCTATAAGTGCAATGTATCTGTGTAATATAAATGGGATGTTACAGTCTTTAAGTATTGTCTTGTTTCTTGTGTTTTGTTCTGTCTCTTTACAACTTACCTTCATTGAGCGAATGCGTAACCCTCGCGGGTCTATAAATAGTGTACATGGCCCGTTTATGATCAGCCCAAAGCTATATCCTAGGCCTATATAAGCTATCCACCAAATGCTTGTTCTCCATAATAGTATCTCGATAATGCTTTCATCAAGTGCCGGTTGAGTATTCCAGAAATTTGCGTCGTCTCAAGTGTCTCACGTGATATTATTCATTTTTAAAGTCGCATTTGCCAAGAGAAAAAAAAAAATGATTATTTAAAATTATATTGGAATGAAAATGTGACGAAAATAAACATACAAGCACTTGACAAAAAAAACACACATCTACCAAATGTTGAATTCAGTCTAACATATAAAATTGTGGTTTTCTTTTTATTCTTTTTGTTGAAATTTCTGCAACAAACTCGCCTATACACTGTGTCTAATTCAAATATGCTGTCAAGGAGAATAAGGGTAACATTATCGAGGAGTTTTTAATTAAAATCTCTTAGCAATATTAAATAATTATATTAAAAAAAAGATGAGTCGGCGTCTCTAAAAATGGAAGATCGTTTCTTAAATAAGAAACGGTCTTTCACTTTTAAATACATTCTACATAAATTTTAATCATTTTTTAATCTAAGAAACCCTCAATATACCACCGATAATGCTGGTCTAAGATGTGGAATTCGTAGATGTTCATATAAAGAAAGTAAGACATGAAATTTTCGATGTAAGAAGACAACCAAGGGATATGTAATATGTTGAATGTCTAACAGTTCTTAGGATTTTTTTTTCTTTCAATGATTGAAATTGACAAAATTCGATTCATAACCCAAATCTTATCATGCAAGATTACATGTCAATTTGTTAATTAAACTATTCTAAAAATAATGTTTTTCTGTCGATTTATATTGAAACAAATGTTAGCATTGTGTCATAGATTCTTCCGTTTCAAAGTGTCGTTTTATAATTTAATTCATCTTAATAGTTCTTCCGTTTCATATTGAGTGTCGTTTTATAATATAACTTACGTTTAATTTTCAGAGTTCTTCCGTTACATATTAAGTGTCGTTTTATAATTTAATTTTCATTTAACTTTTACAATTTTTCCGTTTCATATTAAGTATTGTTTTATAATTTAACTTTTATTTATTTTTTCACAGTTTTTCCGTTTCATAGTAAGCGTCGTTTTATAATTTAATTTTTGTTTCCGAGTTACTGTCGTTTTGTATCACCAGATACATGTGAATTATATAAAATTTTCATTTTTATTTCTATTAATACAATGCATAAAATTATATTTTATATTGAAATGAGGAACAATGAAATATTAATAGCTTTTTTCTATGTGTGAAAAAATATTATATAACACTTTAAATAAAACTAAGGGATTATCAACTGAATGTTAATTAATATCATGTTAGAACTTATGGACTAATAACTCAAACTAGTTGGTTTGTAAATGTAGTAGTGTATATTGTTATTCATAATATTAATTTGATCAAATCTCCCATGTGAAAATGTACATTTTGGTTAGGGTACGAGAGTTGGGTTTCAATATTTATATGTTAACTACATGATTACCCGTGCTATGCACGGGATTTGCTCATAAAAAATAAATTTACGGTTTGTTGTTATGTATATTTATTTATAATATTTATATGTGATATTAGTTTTTTTCTTATTTCATGGTTCGGTTTGTATATACAAATTTATTCATTATATATATATATTAATCAAATAAAAATCAATTTACAATGATAGCTCGTGTTGTACACGAAATATATTTTCCAATATTTGTCTACTAAGATTTTGATGCATTATAATGTTCCTATATAATTTTTTTACTCGTGTTCATTAAGTTTTTAGACTCGTATTCATTTAGGTTTTTAGATACGTGTACATATATGTTTCTAGACTCGTGTTCATTTAAGGTTTTAGATCCGCGTTCATTTAGATTTTTAGACCTCTATTCATTTTAGTTTTTAGACACGTGTTAATTTAGGTTTTGAGACATGTATTCATTTAAATTTATAAACTCATTATCATAAAATATTATCATTATTTTATGTATATTATAAATTATTTCTGGTAAAATTAATACAAAAAAAAACTGTTTTATATACTTTTAAGTACAAATAAAATTGGTATATATTTTAAGTAATATTATGAGATAATGGAAATATAAAATGAAAAATATAATATAAATATATGTTTCCACACGTAACAAAATATAGTTATATTCAAAATATATATTTTTCTAGTTATTTAGATCCATGAATTTAATAATTTATTACTGTCAAAAGTCGTTTAAAATTGTGGTATTTAGACCCGTATTTATTTTGCCTTTTAGACACTTGGTCATTTCGATTTGAAACATGTGTTCATTTAGATTTATAAACTCGTTATCATAATTTTATTATTATTTTACGTTATTATAAACTATTTCCTAATTAAATAAATACAAAAGAAAACATGTTTATAATTTTAATATAAATGAATTCGTTTGAAACAAATGATGAAATCTTTTTATCCAATAAATAAATAATTTAAAAAACTATAGTTATTGTATATTGCTATAATAAGTTCAGAAATTTAGTGTTAATATATTAAGTACAAATACGTTTCATATATACTTTAAAATATGTGTTCGTTTAGATTTATAAATCTATTATCATGAACTTTTATTATTTTATGTATATTATAAACTATTTTCTAATAGAATACATACAAAAGAAAACTGTTTTATAATTTAAAATATAAATGAAAATTGTTAGTAGCATTTTTCTGTTTACACATTTTGTTGGTTATAGATTTGTATCATGTCAAACTTATATGGAGGATGAGAGATATTTAAACCTAATTTTAGGCTGAGGTGAATGTGGTTTAAAAAAAGACTAAGTACATGAGGGAAAATGTATCTATTTTTTGTCAACAAAATGGTGATTTTAAATATATATTTCTTTGTTTTTATCAAACAGATTGGCAATTTTAAAAATGTATACAATTTTTAAATGTATATTTATTTATTTTTTTTCTAATAAATCTGCAATTTTTAAAATGTATACAATTTTTAAATGTATATATTTTATTTTTCATTTAACAAATCGACAATTTTAAAAATTCACCAATTGTGATTTTAAATGTATATTTCTTTATCCTTTGTCTAACAAATTGGCAATTTTAAAAATATATACAATTTTATGAATTTTGGTTAATCGTGAATATTTGTTATTGTTTTTTTGTCAAACAACAACATAAAATTGTTATCATAAAATATATTCTAAAATGAATGCTAATTTTAAATCATTTAAAAAACTTTAAAAGTTTAAAAGTTGAATTTAGTTCTATAACTAAAATTTAGTAATAATCAAAAAGAAGTATTCTAAAATAAATACTACTTTTAAAATAGTTGAAATTTTGTATTAGTTTTAATTCAAGTTGGGTTCCAATACTATAGCTAAAATTTAGTAACAATACAAAATTATTAAACAATAAATGGAATACACAGGATTGATATATTATAAGATACATATTTTAAATAATGTAAAATGTATTTCGAATTTCTGTATATAATAGTAATGAATACTATACACTAACGTTATACAATACACTAATTTCTGTTTATAATAATAATAACAGTAGTGGTATATCAGTCAAGCTATGGTATCAATGACGATTATAATAATGATATCAATGACGATTCATATTTGTAATATATAAATTTTAAAAAATTGAGATACAAGAAAAAATTGAAATACAAAAAATGATTACAGTAAAGTATAAGAACTGTAAAGTTTTTTCACTAATCTTGTATTCATTTGGGGTCTTATAGCATAGAAACGTATGTGAAAGAAATTATATCAAAGTATAAGAATCGTAAAATGAATTATAATATGAATTTTACCTAGAAACTATAATGAAAGATTATGAGAAGTGAATAACAATTGTGAAAAGATTTATGCTAGTTGTGACGTAAAGGTAATGAACATATATAGTAGTGTATTAGGTTTTCAAAATAAACATATTAAGTCAAAAAACATGTGGTCTAATTGGCTTGCCCCCGATTTAGTTAGGCACCAAGTGGAGAGTTCGATTCCCGCCTAGCTTCAGTTGGAGAACTTAGACTATGGATCGGACAGTTGTTGATTCAATGGTTACTTATTGACAAAAAATGCATATTAAAGAAATATTATAGAATAAATTGACACCAATAGAAAATTAAGAGAAAAAATAATTACTTACTTTAAAATATATAATCAATATTCTTAGGGTTCCTTCATCAAACAATAATGGAAGATTATAGCACAAAATATTTATATTAATAAATCAAAAATAGGATATTATTTTCTTTGTGAATTTAAGAATTAATGAAGAGTATACGTTTATTTAAATTAGAGATTTAGCAAAACCTAATAGGTTTAGAATTAGTTAAGAATATTCTTTAGCCTATTTGGTAAAATATTATTTACTAATAGCAAACTTTTAGGAATTAGTTGTGATAATGATATTTTTAGGTGTTAAAAATTGTATTATTGTTATGATAATGTTTTTTTAAAATGTTAAATCGAAAGAAAATACAATTATCGTCATGTTAACTTTTTAAAATACAAAATTCTTGTTTTAAATAGATTTACTCTATAAATATTCTTATTATTGAAATAATTAATTAAAGTGTTTATTATTGAATAATAGAATTCAATTGTATTATTATTTCTTAACGTTAATGTATGTGCATTATTTGTATTATTGAACTAAATTGTATTATTATTTGTTACCATAAATTTAATGAGACGTAAATGTTTCTTGTATTATCATTTATTAACGTTAATTCAATAAAACATAAATTGTTATTTTTACGAAATTGAGTTGAGTTGTATTATAATGTATTGTTACAAAAAAAATTTTGAATTGTGTTATTTTTCTGATTAACGAAAATAATAAACAAAAGATATAGAAGATTAATTAAAATAAATATATATATATTGTAAATAATTTTTTTAAAAACAAAATTTAATAAATTAATTAATAGAATTTTATTATAGATTATTTAATATATTGTAAATCATTGTTATCATACAATTGCAACTGCCTCTATTTTTTGGATATTTTCAGAAAATGTCATACATTACTAACAAATGATCAAAATACCCTTCGATTATTATTTATGAGAAAAAATCAATATTTTTTACGAATATTTTTCCTGCCAAAAAAAATTTGCAAGAAAAAATGAATTTTTCTGCTAAAAAATGTTCCCGCTAAATTTTATTTTTCATCTCAAAATATGGTTTTCACATTTATAAGGTTTTATAAGATAGATAATATATTTATAAGTTATCTTATAAAACCTTATAAATATTTAATTTATAAGTTATCATATAAAATCTTATGAAAAAATATTTTGAAAGTTCGATTTCCAAGTTGGTTTTTAAAATCTTATAATTGTTACTTATACGTATTATTTTCAATATTTTTGATTTTCTAATGTTTTATATGGTTTTATAAACAAACTTAAAAATCTATATTATATTTATGCCTTATAAATTATTGTTTTCATAAGATAACTTATAAATATACTATTAAGGTTTTATAAGATAATTTATATATATATTATTTATAACATTTTATAAGATCTCTTGTAAAGCCTTATAAATTTTCTTTAGAAAAACTTTGAGAAAAAAGTTAAAAAATTTGGTGGAAAAAAAATTTCGTGAAATAAATAATTATTAAAAAATCATAACTTTTTGATGGTATTTTTGTCAGTTTTTATCAGTGAGGGGCATTTTTACCAAAAAAAATTAAAAGATCATTTTTATAAAAGGGTACAACTTCTTGTTATCATTGTTTCTAGTAGAAAATGTTATCATTGTTTTTATAATATTTTTAGTAACAACTTTTGGACTAATATCACACAATATTTTAAGTTAATGCTACGATTTTATTATATAAGAGACAATTTAATTCAATTATAATATTATTTTTAACTTTAATTTATTCGTAAATATTTTTTGTTATATTTTTAAATATTTGTAAGGTTTCATTATTTGTAAATATTTTTTGTTATAAAGTTTCATTAAATTGTATGTTTTTTATAAACGAAAATAATAAATGTAAAGAATATCGAAGATTATCAAAAAAAAGTTATATTGTACATAACAATTTTTTTTGTCAATATTGGGTCACAACTGGCTGATCCATCAGCCAAGTTTCTATATAATGTATGCGATGGAACTCAATTCCAAGATGTGCAAGTGCTCATGTCTTTAGTGGACTTACCACCTACCACTAGACTAAAGATCACTTACTATTGTACATAATAATTTAAAAACAGAAAATACAATCAATAAATTATCCCTAAATTTTAATTAATATATTGTTATTATAGATTAAATAATATATTTTTATCATAATATTCCTAATAACAACTTTTGGACGAAATATAACATTGTTGTTTTAAAAAGTTATCTTTTTATTATATACAGAATTATAAATATGTATATAAATTATAAATATCAACGTAATAATATTTTGTCTAGTAACAAACTTAATAAGTCCAAAACTTAAAATCTAACACATAACTTATGGTTGTGTTTTCAAAAAGTTACATTTTTATTATATAGAAGATTTAGTTTTTTTTTTATACTGTTAAGTTAAAAGTTATTATATAGAAGAATTTACGAAGGTACAATTACGAGAGAGTCGTCGCACACTACAAATTAAAAGATTTTTTCTATCTTTTGATACACGAAAATAATGAATACAAAGAAAGAATTAGAAAACTCTTGAGTGTGAGATCCAAATAAAAAGAAAATCTGGAGATTCGATGTATCAGACACTGGTACTAGCTGGTAAAACTATAAACTAGCTGAATTGTTGAATTTTTGAATTCAGCTACTTTTTTACTTTTTTTTTTTTTTTTCGCAAACTGAAAATTTATTAAATAGAATAGAGAAGGGAGTGATCCCATTACAGACACCTTGTATTAGACAAGGATTTAACAGAAACTTAAAAAGTACTTAATACATAGGCTTAAGGATTAAAACCTAAAACATAGATCGAACGAGTCTTCGTGGGATCCTCACGGGAGAGAGACCATTGCACTTTTCCTTTTATCACCTCTCCCAGATTAAGTTTTGTACTTGAGCAAGTGAAGTTGAAGCTTCTTCATGTCTAAGATTGAGATCAGCCACTAATTATTTTCATAATTAAAATTGTGGACCTCATGTTGTAGCTTCTGTGGATCCAGATTCATTATCCCTGTGGACTCATGAATCATATTACAGATCAACATACAACTCTTTTTGCGAATACAATTTTGATATGAAAAACCAAAAAACAGAAATATTTCTGGGTAATGAGTGAAATTGGTAAATCGAGGAACCTTAAAATCAGTTATGACACAATTATAAGATCGGCTTTAAGGATAGTTTATTTGAAATGGAAATCAGAAGTTTCATAGATGAAAGATGAAAAGGGAACCAAAGATACAAGTTTCTCTAAACTTGCATGCAACGACAAATTCATCGATAGAAGATCAAGAATTGATCAAAAGAGAAACTAAAATAAGGTTAGTTATGATAGAAGATGAAATCACAGATAGGAGTTTTACAAAAGTTTTCGGCATCAAACAGTTGATTTGAGAGGATACTCCCTTCACTCTATCATCAAAAGAAAAGAGGAAAAAACTTCTACAAAGCACCAATTTTTAATCTCTTTTTCTCTGAAAGATTTAAAATAGAGAAGAGAGAAGAGACAGTGAAATGGGTCATTAGAAAAAATACTAATATTGAGAGAGAAGAAACCCCATACTAATATTTTTTTATTAGTTACTTTTTGTTTACGAGTTGAGATACAACTGAATTTTGAGCTGAATTTTTCAAAAAAATATATTATATTAGTTTACGTCTTTTTTGTTTCTCTTTCCTGAAAGCATATTTTGATAATTGTTTCCTTCTTTTCATTTTTCTTGTCAATTCTTCTTTCTTCCTACGTTTTTTTTTTTATATTTATTTTCTATAAAAAAATTCATGAAAGTTAATACGTGCTAAGAGTTTGATTACATAATTTTATTTGTCTTTTTCAAATTCAAAACTTTAATTTTGATGATATTTTATATGATTATGCAATTTTCACAAGATCAATTTGATAATAATAAGATCGATGGAAAATATGTGGAAATTGTTTTACAAGAATAAGAAGGAACAATATATGCAAACAAAAGGGAAATACATTTAAACAATTGTAGGATAATTTTTATTAGTTAATTATAAGTAATACATACACATGTAATGAATCAATAATTTTTGATAATTAATTTTTTATGATTTTCAAGTAGTAAGTAGTTATTTTAGAGTTTAAAAGATTTAAGAATAATTAGTACGAAGATTTTATGTAATTTAATTACTAATATATATATATATATATTAGTCTATATATTATGGAGATTTAAATTTTTATAAAATATTTTTAATTATTTAAGATTTTACTAGTTATTATATAAACATACGATATTATTTCTTCTGTTACTAAAGTATTATATTAAAGGAAGAATTTCAAAAATGCTCTTTTTGATATATTGTTTTTCAAAATATACTATTTTTTTGGAAATTGGGAGATATAAATAAACATGAAGAGGCACTTTTAAAAAAAAAGCATGTAAAAAAGAGTATTTTTAAAAATTCTTCTATATTAAATTCCACCAAATTCAGCTTTATTTTTCTATTATCATTTGATTTTAACTTATTCAGTCAGATTCCACCAAAAAAAGAAAATTCAGCTGGATTCCACATCGAGCCAAATTCAGCTAGATTTAGCTGTTACCATTTACACCCACTATCAATTACGAAAATTATGAAATTTTAATTAATTATGAAAGATCTTTTCACTTCGATTCATAAACACTCTCTCTTTCGAAAAGATAGATGTTCTAAACAAAAAAATTGTTCAAAAAAATAGATGTTCTCTATTTTGAATGTACATTTGATTTAATATATTCTGTTTTACCCTCATTTATTTTTTCGTTTTAGTTATCTTAAAACATTTATATTTTGAAATAGAGGAACTGAGGAAGTAAACTTTGATCTAATCCAAATTGAAAATCCCGACAATGATAATAACTAAAGATCATAAATGCAAATTATAACATTCTATTGAAGATGGAAAAGGAAAGAAAAAAAAAACCACAAGAAATGTAAATAAAATGGCACTAATATATCAGCCAATTATAATATATAGAGAAGTCTCAATCCAAGCTCCAACATAGTCTTCTTCATCACCATCATCATCGTCATCCTCACGAACAACGATGTTTCATCCACTTTTTTTTTTCCTTTCTCAAAAACCTTTCTTAGGTAATTAATATTAAAAAAAAAACAATAAAAAAGAAGAAAAAAGCAGACACAGAAGTCATAAAACACAACGGCACACCATTGTTCCCTTTTAATTGAGTAAATGGCATTTGTAATTATTAGCTGTGTCGATAAAAAGTCAAACATTTTCCGTTGACTGAGGGAGTAGTGGAGTTGTGATGGACGGCTTGATGGAGCTGCGAGACACAGGTGCACGATCGATAGCATGGTCCGCGGAGGACTGGATTGCAAGCGCTGCGAATTTCCTCTCTTCGCTTTTACCGTATAATACGAAGTATAGTCCTGCTATGATCAAGACAGCTCCAATGATCCTGTGTCATTAGAGAATTTATTTTTCTTTTAGGTCCTTGTAATTAATCAAAATTAGATATAAACCGCATAATTTTTAAATTTTACTTACCCGCCCAAATAAAACTCTTCGCCTAAAGCAATTGAAGCCATAATCGCAACGACTAGAGTCTGAACTGGTTGGTAAACAGCAACGAAGACTGGACCCCCTCTGTCAATACACCAAATCTGAACGGCAAACGCGATTCCAGAAGCTACGATTCCCTGAAATGTTATTCAACTCAAGACTAAGTTTTCTTCTTTTGATAAACCCTCCTTTCTAATATTTGATCCGTACTCTTTTCTTTATATATTCGAAACCAACCGTTGATGATAACATGTTTAAGGTGTAAATCAACTCAATCTATGAGGACTAAATTGATAAATTCAAAACAATAGGGCCAAAACCGAAATGTTTATAAAAGATTACTTACGGCGTAAAGGATGGTGAAAAGTTCCCAACCAGAGTGAAAAACCCAAGCTTGAGGTTCTCTTTCACAAAAAGCAGCGATGATTAAGAACTGAATGATTCCAAAGAAGCAAGTGTAAGATGTAACAGAGAGCCTAGCCGGGTAAGCTTTAAGAACTGGAGCTTGGAAAACGAGCCAGCCTGACCACGAGAGACAGTGACCAATTAAGTAAATGCAACCAAGGGTCCAGTTTTTTGGTGCAGCGTTTCCTAATGGTGCTAACAAGGCGGCGTTAGTGGCATGAAGGCCGTGACTAGCCGGAGTGTAAATAGTTGGACCCTTGTAGAGAGTGATCACAGAAGCTCCAGCGACACAAAGAGCTGTTCCTAAGACTTTGGAGATACCGTCTCTTCTATCTAACCTAACTTTCTCAATCCTGAATTATTGATTATACAAAAATATTATGTTAAAATTGTTTTTACTATAGAATAAACATTATGTTACTACTATTTTGTACGTACTTAATTGAGAGAGCATTTAATGTTGTCTACGTATAATATTATCCACTTATGATACGTTGACAAGTCAATTGATATTAAAGTGATTTTGTTATATAAAATAATATATATCATAGCTGTCTATAAATTTAAAATATTATTATTTTTGTTTGCAGGAAAGAAAAAGAGAGAGATGGAATCACGATTACCTGAGAAGAGCAGCCATGAGGAAGGTAATGGCGGGAACAGAGTTTTGCATGGAAGAGGCAAATGTTGGTGAAGTATTGTCCAATCCCAATAAGTAAAACCCTTGATTCGCAGTTATTCTGTCGTGTAATAATCCATTAATTAATTATCCATTTTTATATTTCTAAAAAATTGTGAAAATTTATATAGAGTTATACTTGTGAATTATATTTTTATTAATTTATATGATTATTAATTTATCAAGTATTAATTTAAGCGAATGTTTTATATATTTATATACCCGATAAGTGCGAGAAAGAAGAACTGGATGAGAAAATTGAGATTGATGGCTGGTCTCTCCTTCCTGGATAATTCACAAAGTGTTTGGTAATTAAGTTACTATTATGGAGTAAAAGATTAGGGTTTTTAAGTAAAGAAGAAGTGAAAGAAGATTACTTTTCGAGGAAGTAAGCGAAGGGAAGGAGAAGAAGCAAAGCGATGATGTTACGATAAACAGGGAAGACAAGTTTGCTAATTCCCATATTGAGAGCAGCTCTTGAGACAACATGGAAACCAGCATAACCAAATTGTAACGTTAACATAGCTATGTGAAGCTGAAGCTTCTCTGGAACTCCCCATATTGCTCTCCGGTTATCGTTATTATCCGCCATGATCGGAACTAAAACAACAATGGAGGAAGAATGAGTCTATGTGTTTGTGTGTGGTTTGATTTGAGGAAAAGAGTGAAGTTGTGGAGATATAAATATAGGTAGATACCTATCTCATTCTTCTTCCTTTAGTTTGTGGGTACCACCAACCACAGTTGATCATTCTAATTTGCTATTTCATTTATTAAAACCTAATTCTATTACAATAATGTGTTTCTGATCTTTTGAGGAGACACTTAATTTGTTACTTAGGTATATTCAGCCAGTTTCTGAGGTATTCATAAATTATGATACTGAATTGCAAAATTGATATTGTTATTTCGCTATTGGTTTTTACTATCTTTGACATTGTGTTATTCCAATATTATATATAAAGAAAAATGGAAAAAGTAAACTTGGTTTATAAAGTTGAAAACTTTTAGATATTGTATTATGATCATGCTCGATTAAATAATTTTTTATAGTAATATTTTCATCAAGAATTAGATCGACAAATATGATTCATAAATTCAGACTATATTACGCATAAAATTTGGTGCAAAATTCTCTAAAAATTTATAATTGGTTGTTATGATTGGTTTTACTATAATTAAATTGTGTTATTTGGATATTATATATCAAGAAAATTCGTTAAAAAAAAACTAAATTTATAAAATAGAAAACTTCGAAATGTTGTATTTTGATAATGCTCTACTATTAATTTTTTTTTTCGTTACTAACAATTAGAGTGCTAAATTTTGGATATATATACCTTAAATCCTATTAAGTGGAATAACGCAATCTAAAGTCAAAACTCTGCCAAAATATTTCTTTTGATAACTCATGATATATTGATATTCCTGGTTAGAGTATGATGAATTAAGAGACAAAACAAACAAAACATTGTGATTGATATTTTAACGACCATGAAGTTGGTAAAATGTAAAGTTGATTTTTAAAAAAGGGCCCGCGATTTTTGACAGTGTACTATTTGTTTTAATTTATGAAAAAAATAAAGAAAAGAGAGATTAAATAAAAATGTGTTAAAAAGGCAAAGGCTGTCTCCCACATTCTTTTAGTTTTCTTCTATTTTAGCTGACATGACAACCCTCACGCCACTACTCATTAACGCAACCATCATTATGATACTTATATTTTTTTATAAATCATTTTAATCTGAAAAATCATACTACTTTAATCTGAAAATCATACTAAACGTAAAAAAGTTTAATAGAAAAAAGCACAAATTTATTACAGTATTCCTCAGTTTGCACTCACTATATTTAGACATTATAATGCTTTTAGTTTGTCCTTTGTCTTGATTTTTATTAAGCAGCATGGCATTGCTACTAATTATTACTTGTACTATTCTACAGTAACCTCCAGGAGAATAACAATTCTTATTATAGTACTACTTATTATATGTCCATTTAAACTTTATATATATATATATATATACATATACATATTTGGTTCTACATCTATCTATTTCATAATTCTAAGTAGTCTATTAGTGACATTAGGTTATAACTGGCTGATCTATTAGCCAAATTTTTGGATAATACAGACGATAAAACTCGATTTTTAGACGTGCAAGTGCATCTACCTTTAGTAGACTTAACAGCTGCCACTAGACTAAAGGCCACTTGGTGATTATGTCTATTTTAACTGTGTAATTTCCCATATAATATTTTTTGGAATTTTAGGAGAAAAATTTGAATTGTAGATAGAATTTGCCTAACCAAATTTTGACAGAAAAATACATCGTATGATGGTAAAAGTAGCTTGACACAAAACGTATATGCATCGGTCCTGAATTGGAAACAAAATTGTTGGTTGGCGAGACACATGTGGAATATATATTAGTCCTTGTGCTAAAATTTGAAGTTAGATTAACATAGGTGTTGTTTCTTAAAAAATGTAGTTGAATTTCAGCTCAAATACTCTTAAGGTTTTTTGTTAGTATATCTAAAATTCACCTTCCTCAAATTTCAAACAATATAAAGCAATACAACTCTATAGAATCAAATGCAGATAAAAAAAAATTCGCATAGGTGAATGTATATCTATTTCACCAAAAAGGCTTTCCTAAATACTTTATATATATATTTTGAAATCTTTTTTATGTTAAATATTAAATATTGTAGGGACGAACCCCACGCGCACTAGCGACCCGTGAGACCCACAGTACCTCTAATTTGAGAGGCAACACCCACACGCACAATATTTAGGTACACGCTTACACCAATATTATTATCTGTATTTGTTCCTTCAATTATTTTTTTGGTCTACCTCAATAAATAGATGTGTGTGTAAATTGAACTACTTTAGTTTTAATTCTAATTGTTCAAAAATACATTTGTATCCTTATAGAATAGAATCATCGAAAATATTATGGTTGCTTTGTATGCTTTCATATTTGACTTTCTTTTTGTTTGTTATTTTTGGAGAGATATACAATGTATATACAGAGACTACTATTTAGTAATATATTTTGTGCTCAGAATCATGTGCATATCCACGTGAAAACCAACCAAATTTGTATATTTTTCACTCTTTCTACATATATATATATATATATAGAAATATATATATATATCACGACAAAAAATTGTTCATGAAACTTCTTGTCACAAACTGTTTATAGATAAATTACATGCAATATGTATAAACAAATAAAAACAAAAACAAAGCTAGCAAATTATATGATTCGGTACCCGATCAAACTTCTTCTCAATCTGACCTTTAAAGTCATGGCTAGTGTCATCTCTTTACATTTTAATAGAATAATACCCTTTTAACAAAGATGAAAAAAAAAATTGCAGAAGTTCATTGTAATTTCCCTTGTATCACTAAAAATCTTATACTTTTATGAAGAATAACAATAAAATTTACCGAAACATTCTAATTCACTAATGAAAATTACTTGTTTAAGATATTTTTAATTACTGTATTTTATAAAAGAATTTATTTAATTCATCAGTATCCTTATGAACTTAATCTTAACTAATGAAAGTCTTTTGTTTTTGGTCCAGTTCTTGACATAAAGTATATATATACAATTAATATTCAATATATAAAATATTACAATACATTCAGAAATATTTACAATGTTTAAAAAATTCCGATTGACTTAGTTTTAAGAATTTCCTACTAGGAACGGTTCTTACAAAAAAAAGTTAAGTTTTAGCAAATCAAAATTTTCGTGTAGTTTTGGGGTATTTTTTTTAAGATAAAAATTTTAAATGAAAAACTTAGAAAAGGAGTATACGTACATGTAATGAATCTGGGCGTGCAAGTGGCGCACGTATGCTCAACCGTATCCATAATGCCATTCGTCGAGAAGACCCCTTCATTAACTGTACTCTCCAATTTTCAAATCTATCTTCAATTAATTTTGTGTAAATTTATATTCATTTAATGTATAATGCAAAATACATAATATTACCAAAGGTCGTTTATTAGCATGAATAGTTGAAAAAGTTAATTTGTTAGTTATACCTATAGCTTATGGCCTTATGATAAGAGGATCTATAACTTAGCTTGATGGTTTAAACTAGTATACTTATAGGTTATTTTTATATTATTTTGTAATGATGATTCGTTATTGCCTATGCCAAAACAAACATTCATCAACTCATAACTATGTGTTCAATTTAAATAAAAAAATGCATAATAGATGGTAGGATGAAGTATTTTTATTTATTTTCTTAATTAATGAATATGAAAGATCACTAAACATTCATTTGTTATCAAAGAATAAAGGTTCACTACATATGAATTAGCTCAATTTCCGGAACTAGTGCTTACAAAAGTGTTTAATTCCAAATTATGAAATTAATTAGCATATTAAAACTTTACTTAATTAGAAAAGAAGAAAACAAATCCCTTGGAATAGTTTTAGGTTAAAAGGAAAAAGAAAGATGTAAACTCTTTTATAAAGTATGATCTAATTGTCTCTTTTTAAGCGGGTAAGATAAAGGAACCGGGTCGGGTAAGGACCCAGGAAGAAAGAAACGGATCGAGGGAAGGTCCCAGCAAGACAGAAACGGTAACGAGCAGACGAAGAAGATGAAGGAGACCAATCTTAGTTGGGATATTTAATTTGCCTTGTCTCCTTTTTCCTCACTTTATTTCATTTATTTATCATTTTGGCTCGCCCACGAGCGAATCTTCTTGTCTCCAATCTCTCTCCCTTCTTTTCTCACTCTTCTTTTTTTCTAATTAGCTTTTAACCTAAATTTAGTCTTGGAGTAGGGACAGTTTATAATAAGGTATAAATACATTGGTCTTAAGTTCAATTCTTATGGGCAACTAAGTTGTTCTTGTTTGGCCAAATAAAAATAAAATTATATCTTAGATCTTATTAGAAAATTCGAGATAAATTAGTCGATTGATGTTATTTCTTTCAAAATTAGTTGAGTTTCGGTTTAAATATCTCGATTAACCTCAAAAAATCTAAAATTTTAGATAAAACTTTGATTACTTTTTCAGATATTTGAGAGAAGATCAATGCATAAATTTGGAATCGAAATTATAAATCCGGTTCTTATTCTCTTATTAAGTATCCAATAAGTTAAGCGAAAAGAGTTTTAGTCAAGTGAATTAATGTCTATTTCTGCTGCTTTTTCATTCTAGTTTGATTTAAGAGAATTACGTTTGTGTCATATAATATTTTTAAGTGATTGGACTATAAATTATGTTTTGTCGATTGAAAAAAACTCAATACCATGAATATTGTCATTTATTTAATTACGACAATACTTGTGATAAGTCATAATCAACAAAGATGAACCGTTTGGACTGATTGTCTGAAGAACGTAGACATGGTTCTGCAAAACAGGAACACAATTAATGAATGTATACACCTCCACAAGGACCATAACTGTAGTGGTTGCACATGCAATTCAATGGTTTTTCAATGGTTTACATTCATGTGTGTAATTTAATTTTATGATAGATTAATTAAGCCTATATATAAAGTATTCATACGATGTTTTGATTGATATTTTGATATAGAGTGTCCTTAGATTCGATTATGAATTGTGATGATAAGTGGATGTCACTAAGGAGACACCTTGACGTGCGACAACACTATAAGGACGAGACAACTATGACCCTTCTACATATTATTATAAGACTAATACCACTTTACCCACTAACGTTATTTCAATACAAATGGTTCATTATTTTGAATTTTCTTATCAATTATAAAGCAATTTTAATTTGACAATTTTGGGCTATGGCGATTCTAATGTGTATCAGTCTTCGAATGTGAATTTGTAAAAGATTTTCTGCAAATGACAGAAATAAAGAAAAGTGGTTAAGGAAACAGAAAAAGAGTCAAATTTTATTGAGTTAGTATTAACTAATTAATGTGCCATAGGTTTTAGAAAATAACTTTTTTGTAAAATTAGTTTCCAAATAAATCATTATTTCATTTTTTTACTTTAGCAAATAGCATCTTTGACTTAGTTATAGTCAGGTGCTTTAGTAGAAATGTAGAGTTTAGACCGGAGGCCTAAATCTTCAGAATTGATCGTCTCTAGAATCCAAATCTTACCTGAAAACAAAGTTCTTTTAGTTGGATTGGTTGGTTTCTGAATTTTGGTATGGATGATTAACATGATCGAAGAATACCCTTACAAATTTTCTCAATCCCTAAAATTATTTGGGATAAAAAATATTTGTAATTTTTATAATATCAAGAAGCATGTGTTCAGTTTGTTTATTCCTGATCTAACTTGATATTATATGGTGAGTTCAAATCCATACTATATTCCAATTGGAATATTTAGATTATGAATCGAGTCTCGTCAATTCAATTATTAAAAAAATTATTAAAAAAATATGTGTAAATTTCTATAAAAATACCTAATTTAAGATAGGATCACTTTCAGAGTTTTCGCCCTGGAGCCACTAAACCACCACAATTACTAATGGGGTATTCTAATTGTAATTCTTCTCCTCTGTATAGTAATATATCAATATCATTTTGTTTAATTGATATATTAACCTTTCATTTAAAGAAAAAATAAGTTTCTAGGCAAAATATTTTTGGTTACTATTAATTACTCAAAAACTTGTTCTAATAGAACAACCAAGAACAAGCTGATAAATAAATCAAACATTTAAACAAATTTATTATCTTGAAAAGGAAAATCACAAGATTTTTATGTATTCTGATAGATATTAGGTGTTTATGTAAATATGTCGTGGGTTGGCTTTTTGCATGCTAGGTCTTCTCTATATCCAAACATATACTTTGAGTTTTTTTTTGTTTTTATTCTCTCGATTGTGTTTGCTTGGCATGCCATGCATAAATTAATTATGAGAATTCTTCAACCCAAGCCACTATACTTTTGACATGATATTCCGACATGATTTGAATATATAATCTCACCATCATTTAATTTCTTTATTAGTCTTCCATGACACAATATTTCCTTCAAAAGAGATTTCATTTTCCCCCTTAACCATGATCATTTTATCGCTTTCTTTTATCACGCTTTTGTACTACAAATGCTATTTCAATGTATTTTAGTTAAGCACAAGCTCATTTTAATTAGTTTTTTTTACTTAATAACTCAAATCTAATTACATGCAGCGAGATGCGAGCATATCCGACCCTAATCTAAAACCCAACAAACAAAAGTTTTAGGCATCAAAGTTTATTTTTAGTTTAAAAAATTATTTAAAAAAATATTAAAAAAGGCATACAAATTTGTTTTGTGCTATAGGCATTACAAAAAAAAAAAAACTATATTATTTGGGCTAGTTGTAGAAGGAGTAATTTAATGTGGAATCGAATTCTGGTTAGAAAATCTTCAGAACTAAAGGATTTTTTCAGTTAAGTTCTTATATTTATTCAGATATATTAAAATATATATATATATATATATTCTTAAAGAAACTTTTTTTCTTTAAAAAAAAAAAAGTCCTTAGCAACTTCTTTTTATGCAACAAAGGTTTACAACATTTCAACCTCTTTTATAAAATGTCTTCATTGCGATCCTTGGCAACTTCTTTTTATGTAACAAAGATTTACAACATTTCAACTTCTTTTATAAAATGTCTGCACTGAGATCTTCCTCTGCTTGTTTTCTTCGTTCAAGTCTATGACTTGGTCAAAAACCAATAAGATAATTTATATCTTTCCAACACAACTTCATCGAAAAAAAAAATATCGTTAATAGATTTTTTTTTGCCAACTTTACGCCACTAGAAAAAATAACGGGTCCAAACGGAAGGTACATCGTTTACAAAAGTTTGATTCCTAGATAATCCTCTAACATTACGTGTTAGAAAATCGGCTTTGTAATGAAGTGCACACGGAATCAAAACCAAGGAGCAACTACAAAAGGAGCTTCTGAGTCTTGAGAAATCATCCATGTAAGGTTGGAAGGCTGGCCAAGCTGAGGGATCCTCGATCATCTTCACGAGTTCGGTATAATCCACCATAAACTCCACCTCGAAACACTGAAGTCCTATGAAGCAAGTCATGGCCCATAGGAGCGCCTCTAACTCTGAATGAAGCGGAGAAAGACTTCGTCTACTACTTTGTGCTCCCATATTTATCCCACCACACTCGTACGGAAAGCAGATCCACCCTAAACCTGTAAAAAGATCGGAATCTTTCCAAGAAACTCAACCATACATTTGTACCCTGTAAAGGTCGGGTTTGCAGTAATAGGCCTAGAAAAAGATGCAGGTGAAACCATAGAATTTGCTCTAGGTGCACCTATCTTGATGGAGCAGGTCTCCTGGGTCACCGTCCAAGCTTCAGCTTCAGCTTCCGCTTCTAAAATAATATAATTGGAATTTTTGTCTTTATTTGCAAAAATCTTGTAATTTCTCGCTTTCCAAAGAGACCATAGAATCTAGGAAAAACTCTTGAAACCCTCTTGCTTGGGAATGCGCCATAGTAGGTGATCGAAATTCGAAAAAACCGAATCTTTGATATGGCCCAAGCTTGTACTACTGGAGGACATGTGAAAAGGACATGATTAATCATTTTTTCATTGGCTCCACATCTATCACAACAAGTATCACACTGAATTCCCCTGCTTGCTAAATTTACCTTGACTGCTAACTGACCTGATAACGCTTGCCACATAAAGTGTCTTACTTTCTGAGGAGCTTTGATTTTCCAAACTTGGGACTGAAGTTCTTGTATATTTGGATCGTACGGGGTTGTCGAAAATTGTGCAATATTCCTCTCAGCCCATATCATCATTTGACTGTATAGACGCCTAATTTTGTAAAATGCCAACCTAAACTATCATGAGTTGATGACCGATGTATATGTAAACTCAAAATTATATTTGCATCACGTGGACAAAAAAATTGTCTAACCAAAAGTTCTCGCCAGAGTCGTGATCGCGGGTCAATTAGATCACACTCGTAGATTCGAATATATATTTGGTTTTATGCACAAAGCAGGTCTTGGTAAACTGTTTGGTATACAAGGGTCAGTCCACACCCGAATAGTATCCCCATTTTTCACGCGCTTGATCAAACCTTTCATAATCAAATCTCTGACTGAAACAATACTTTTCCAGCCACAGGAAAGAGAGTAAATACGCTTTGGATCTAAAGGGTTGGATCCCGAAAAATAACGGCCTTGAAAAACTCTTGCTAGTAAAGAATTAGGAAATAGGAGGATACACCAAAGCTGTTTTGCCAGAAGAGCCGAATTAAACTCTTCGATAGCTCGAAAGCCCAAACCTCTCTCAGTTTTGCTTTTGTAAAGGTGTTCCCATTTCACCCAATGAATACCCTTAGATGACCCTAAGTTATGCCACCAAAAATTTGCGATTGCCACTGAAATTTTGGAAGTGATCGTCTTTGGTAACCTATAACAAGACATGACGTATGATGGAATCGTCGTCAGAATGGATTTAATAAAAACCTCTTTCCATCCCTTAGAGAGAAACTTAGCTGACCATGAGTTAATTATGGCTTCAATTTTTTCTTTAATAATAAAGAACACCTTGGATTTTTCTCCCTCTAAGCCTTCTAGTAGGCCCAAATAGGTACCCATACCTCCTTCGGTATGAATACCCAAAATTGATTGGATCTCAAGTTTCCTCATTGGATCAATACTCTTTCCAAATTGAATAGAGGATTTGGAAAAATTGATTTGTTGTCCTAATACTTTTTCATAATCCTTAAGGACATTTAATATAGTTGTTGATTCCTCCAAATTAGCCTTACAGGAAAAAGGGTGTCATTGGTAAATAATAGGTGAGAAACCGTCGGACTTGTTCGAGCTATCGAGATCCCTGTTAATTGTGCTTGTGCTTCCGCCAACTTAAGTTTTGCAATTAAAGCTTCCGTACAAAGGATGAACATATATGGTGATAAAGGGTCTCCTTGCCTTAAACCTCTTTGGGGAGAAATACACCCTTTCGGTATTCCATTAATCAAAATCGAATACTGAACAGAGGATACACAATGGAGAACACCTTTAACCCATCGTTTATGGAATCCTAGTTTTAATAGTGACTTTTGAAGAAAACCTCATTCTATCCGGTCATACGCTTTACTCATATATGTTTTAATAGCCATATATGCTCCTTTGACTTTTTGATTTGTTTTTTACGCACGAAACATTTCTTGTGCAATTAGTATGTTATCAGAGATAAGTCGTCCTGATACAAAAGCAGATTGTGTAGCCGATACCAACTTGGGTAAAATCTTTTTCAGTCTCAAATATACTACTTTGGAAATGACTTTATACACCACATTACATAAACTAATGGGGCGAAACTCCATCATTTTAGTAGGTCTCGAGGTATTCGGGATGAGGAATATATTTGTAAGATTAAGCTCTTTTTCAAATAAACCCGTCTTGAGAAAATCGTTCACCAATCTCACTAGATCCTCCTTAAAGATGTGCCAGGACTGTTGAAAGAAAAAAGTGGTCATCCCATCTTGTCCCGGAACTTTCCTCGGGTCCATCATAAAGACAGTTTTCCTTACTTCCTTCTCAGAAGTTCTGGCTAGTAAATCATTATTCCATTCCTCCAAACTATTGAATCAATACCTTCTAAAGATGATTCAAAATTCAGTATAGCATTCGTTAACAGTTAAAGTACCCAATGATAATTCCTTAAATTTGTATGCCTCTTTCACTCTTCTCATCTGTTTGTACTAGCCTCGGCTCGGTACTTTGATTGGAGTTTAGATTTAACTTGATGATTAAATGATCTTATAGGAAGTAACGAGGGATAGTTTTTAGTACTAAAGAAAGTAACGAGGAGGAATTACAAGGTGTGCTCGGTACTTAAGAATACTTAATCCAATTTTCTAATAACAGAATATAATCCAAGTGGTACTGTTCATCATCCTCCTTTGCTGACAATTCTTCTCCCCTTTTATAGGAGAATGCCGTACCATATCCTTCCTTCCACGCTCTGCGCGTGTCTTATTTAGGTCGGTGCTACTTTCTTTTTCTGGGCTTGGTGGAAAGCCCATTACCCTTAACTTGCTGAATGGGCCAAGGTGGCCTGAGACAGGTTGGACTGTCCAGAATGTTTTGGGCATGTCCTTTTGGATCAGGTAGTGGGCCGAGGGAGTTATGTAACCCCCAACATCGTCTTATAAAATTAAATATATAATGGTATTATCCGGCCTCATTAAAAATTATTAAATTACTTTATAGTAATTACTCTCCTAATCTATTTTGATTATGATCCCGAAAATGAATAGAGAATCTAGTCCATCTTTACCCGTTTTTTATGTCAATAAGATCCAACCTATAATTCAAACTCCAAACACTAAAATAAAAAATGAATATCTAACCATTTAAAACAAAAATATATCTGCAAGTGGCTTTTAGTCCAGTGGCCGGCAGTAAGTCCACTAAATGGCAGGTGCATTTGCACATCCAGGAATCGAGTCCCACCGCCTACATTATGTAGGAACTTGGCTATTTGGCAGGCCAGTTGTGACCTATTGTTGACAAAAAAAATATATATCTTTTTACACTTTTGATCCTAAAACAGAGATCGTTGTTTTTCTGTTTATCAATTTTTAAGAAACTTTGTTTTACATATATGATGAGTTTGTATCAGTCCAAAATTCTAAAAATGAAATGTGGTTCTTTGATTCATTCAAAACTTACGTGACAGAAAAATTGAAATGAGTAAATCGTTAGAAGGAGAAGTCAAAATGAAAACAGGATAAGTAAGTATGTCTGCCACAAACAAAAAGTAAGAACTACATTACCATTAATATTGTTGTCTCTTCAATTAATATTCATCATCTCAATCTATGGCTTGAATGTAACAACTCGGAATCAAGTCCAGACGCATTTTATGAGAGAAACTCAAGTCGTTATCAAATGTTTAATCTCACTTGAAGACATATTGACGTCTCAGTCTCTTTGGACAAGACTTTTGTGTTCGTTATACGTTCATATCCAACCAAACCACCACATGAGTTTGTAAACAAACATTGGCTTTTCTTTTTTATTTGTCTATTTGGATTCAACTTACAAAATAAAATCTGACAACATAAACCCCTTTTCTCCTTCTCTACTATAATCCTCTTGCCTCAATCAATGACTCTTTGAGATTATAACAATGTTAAGGTATGACACATATGTAGTGCTATGCATGGGATTGGTTTCACTGTCCACTTGTATCTTCTTCGGCAGCTTTCTTGTATTCAGGTTTTAGCTCATATGTTCCTTGATTTGATCCTCTCTTATTGTACACACACAGCTCGTTTAGTATTTCTTTGAGGAACTGAGCTGGTTGGTCTGTTTCCTGTACAAGCTGCTTCAATGTCCAATTAGGTTGGCCTTCGAATAGCTTGAACATTATAGCTTCCAGCTCACCACGATCTCTCCTCGTTCTCTTCACTTCTGTTTGCTTGACTGGGGCAGGTTTCTTCTTTTCCTGCTCATTTAGACACAATCAAAAACTTCTACATTGGTAAAGGCTGATCAGGCAAACGAAAGAATACTAAGCTTTCCGATCATAGCTAGAAGACCATAGTCTGACAAAAGAACGAACATTGCAGCCGAAGTTTCTTATTTACTCTTACCATCTCAATGATTACCACATATTGGCAAGATCATTGAGAAGAGAATGAACATTTTACCTTTGAATTGGAGGAAACTAAACCAAGCATTCCAGGCATGGGCCTCATATGTACTCCGCGATCATTATCAATAACCTTCAGAACAATTCATGAATATAAGTTTTTCTTCATCACCTAACATTTAGAGCCAGCTAAGAAGAATAAACAAATAAACACCTAAATATGCTACCTGTATCTGTCGATTCTTAACCATGGCTTTGCTCGTTCTCTCCCTACAAAGCCTAGCATATTCTTCAATGTCTTCACCATGTGGCTTCATATCAAATTTGTGTTCTATCTTTCCTTCAACAGCTACTGATTTACCTATAAGCTCGTTGAAAACAAGTATCAAGAGATGCCTAATTCTCGCTAGCTTTAGCTGAAGAAACTAGAGTAACTCACCTAGTACGAAATCAAAAGCTAACGAAGAAACAGAACTGGTGTTATCAATCAGATAAGTAAGATCCAAATAAGGAAATCACCTTGATTGACATCGGAAAAGACTTCCATCGGAACAAAGTCTTTAAACATGTTCAACGAGTAGCACTTTGGCATGTTCCCAAACTCAGCACCAACCATCTCCATAGTGAACTGATTGGTACCATTACAGGGCAATAAGTTAAGAGGACAACAAATAGCACATTCGACAAAAGGATCCTTCCCTAGGCTAAATCTGATAATCAATCGAATGGGTACCAAAATTGGCTTTACAGTTCACAACCATCGAAGTAATATGATTCAAGAACTTAATTTCATAAAAAATTTACTCTAACACAATCTAGGGTTTCAGTTCCATATTAAGAACTTGAGAATCAAGGTGTGAGTAACCAAATACCTCCGGAGAAGAAGAATCGGTCTTAAGGGGATCAACGCTGAGAACAACCTTCGCTATGGGAAGAGAATCCGATGAAGAAGACGAAGGAGCTTGTTTCTCCCAAGCCTTGGCAACAACTACAGGACATTTCATTAACCATACCGATCGATCGGCTTTACCCAAATCGAGTTCATGACTATCTTCCATTGATACTGCAATACTCTCCCTTCTCCAATTCAATCTTCTTCAGTACTCGTACCAACTACCCCTGAGCTCTGACCTAAACTCTGTTTCGGATTTTGTCCCTCTCTTCGTTTTTTGACTATAACCCTAAAGAGTCTTCTCTTACTTTGACGCAGAGGTGAAAACAAAACGAAAGAAAACTCTTCTCACAGATCCGACCCGACCTGACCCGACCAGACCCGTTACTAAATACCCTGGCGGACATTGATTCTAGAACAATTGGGCCGAGGCAATGGGCCGTTTACTATGTATATATCTCCTACAGATGGATATCACAATTTTTTTTTATAATGGGTTCAATTTTTTTTTTTTTTCATCTGAATCTGAATTTTAATAGGCATGGAACATTACAACGGTAAGAGTACACCAATAACCAAAGCAGAGACAAATGATACAATCAAACCTTCAAAACTATGAGGATGACAAGATAGTATCCAAATGCTAAAACCAAATCCAGTGAATCAAGACCTAAACTATCAACTCAAGAGTGTCCGAACGACATTTCGACAACGGAATTCCTACCTAAAGTAGATGATTTGAGTCAAAAGACTGGTTCCTCTGGAGATGAAGAGACTCTTGATTCAATTGCCAAAGTCGATAGAATCTTCTTGAGCTATGTACTAAAACCAAACTCCAAATCAGAAGATTAGAGACATCAACACTCAAACCCAAACAATTCAGACACAAATATAACCGAAGGATTTTGGGAATGGTATCCCACAAAGCTAAGCTCCATCTAACTGTAATCAAGGTTAAATTACAGAAGAGGAGAGTCCAAGTACAAACCAGAAAAGAAAAATACTCCTTAAAAATAAGGCGAAGGCACGACTCTAGGAGCACACAAAGGAGGAGATAAGCTTGAACGAAACACTAACCCACAGGGAACAAGGTCACCGGCGAGAAATAGCTCTGACACCACCGTTATCTTCACCTGAAAATCAACCAAAGGAACGAAGCATCCAAACATATCTAGATACTCTGCACCGGTGGGGAAGACCCAATCCACCCCATTATTGACTAATGGGAAGAAACGATGACCACCAAATGCTCCGACTACAACAACGTCGTCGGCGAAGCTTGATGTCAAGCTATCCTTTAACTTCATGCAGACCCAGGCGCAAAACAAAAATTAAAAAACATGTAGCTCCAAAACGGTGAGAACGGAGAGACCAGGGTGGACCGCCGGTGCTGTGAGAGCCACCGGCGGCCAAGCTTTAAGCCGAATACGGTGAGGCCGGCAGAAGTTTACGCACAGTTGATATCAGATCTACTTTCTCAAGAGAGAGAAAACAGGCTAAATGGTATGACTTTAGTGGGTTCAATTTTTATCTATTGTCACATTCAAATTATGTTCATTTGTTTTAATTTTCATCACCGGAAAGTGTTTTTGGTCAAGTTCATCTCTACTTTTTTTCATTAGTTTGTTTTAATTTTCATTACCGGATAGTGTTTTTGGTCAAGTTCATCTCTACTATTTTTTCATTACTTTAATTTTGAGAAATTGTGTAATTTCTAAGAAAATGTTTGAGTTATAAATTGAGTCTTGACAATCTAATTGTTTTTTTTGGGTCGAATTACCAATCTAATTGTTTACTTGCTGACAAAATAACAAAATAAAACAGTTTTCGTATATATCACATGATTGATAAATGTATATGTACGTACCTGCATCCAAAAACATATGTATGGCGAACAGGCAGCATGGGTGTATAAGATAGATACATCATACATACTTGTTGTTTTGGACAACTATAATTGTGCTGACAAAGACATAATAGTTGCAGGTAGACAAAACAAACAGTAATAAGACAAAGTATCGTAGAACGAACTTAACTAAATTCATGAGAAACCCTAACCACTAGTTTCACTCAGTTGCGTCATGCTCAAAGGGGGGACCAATCTCTCATTTGGTTGTCTACCCTATTAGATTGGTTAAAGCTGTAATTGTAGGTTTATTGCCATACATTTTAGATTATATATGTCAAGTTTCCTTTTAGTTTTCAATTTGAGCTGGTTGTTTGTAGATTATAATTTACATTCAATACGTAATCACATGTTATTAAACGCAGTGATAGTGGGATGATTTAAGATAAATCGTAAGTTTGATATATACTTTTTATCAAAAAAAAAGTTTGATATATACTTTTTATCAAAAAAAGAGTTTGATATATACTATGAAAATCTATCTTTTATGTGTTATTAGAAAACATGAAACTCTAGTTGGACTCAATCAATCAGGATACTCTAATTAACCATAAAAAAAATTCTATAACTATTTACGTACGATTTTTTAATAATATGATATTGTAACATCTAACAACTGTTTCTTTGACATGTTCACTATTTTATTATCTACATCTACACGTTGAAAGATTTATATGAATTTTGTAAAAAGAATTTGTGATAAGGAAAGAAAGTGTCATATCAATCATAATCAAGTTAGGTATAAAGTATAACAGATGTTTTTTATAAAGTATAAGAAATGTTGAGGATGCATTTCAAATTCTTCGTTTGGAATCAGTCTTTCACTTTGACCAAAGACTTAACAATATTCACAGTGATATGTGTCGAGTCTTTGGACTCTTCATGCTTCATGACTCATTAGTTTCCTCTTTTTCAACACAACTAATAAACAATTTAGTCGCTAACTATCATTTCAAATATAACCTAACGAATTTTAATGCTAATTAATGACATTGCCTAACTTTTGACCTGTGAGGATATAGCTAAGTACGTACCATTTGGAACCATATGTACGTCATCAGTTATGTAATATAATAAAGACAAAATACATAGAACCAAAAAATAATTAACAGTAGAACTATAAATAGACTTAATCCTACGAAGCTCTAGGGCTTTTGCATAACAAGAACTTAGTTATATTATGCAAAATTTTCAGAGGAGATAATGATCATGATTTTTGGATCAATTACATTTATTGAAAAATTGACTTTTTATGTTTCTGATCGAAGACTGAAAGTTCGAGATCACATGTAGTCAGTCAGACACTCTACAGTTTTTGAGAAACTTGCATCTTTTTCCTCTGTCATTTTTACTTGTCCTAATCAAGCAATCTATAACAGTGCTAGCTAATCATTATTATGGGTAATATTATCAATTACTCAAAAATAATTGAATCGATTCTAGTAGCAGTTTCGTTACAGAGGAATGATAGTCACGTCTAATAATCAAATAGCTAAAAGTATCATATATAGATAGTGTCGCAGAGAAGTAGTTTGATATAAATGCTCTTTATTTCTATCCGTTTACATTCACCTTCGCCAACATTTCACATGTTACGAATTTACTCATATTTTGGCATTCTTCAAATTGGTTAATCTTATCAACGTCTTAAGATTGTAGACAGGGGTTGAATCTAGATGGAATAACACAATATTTTTCTAAATAAAAACCATAGGACTAAAGGGTCCTTCATGAAGTATATATGTAGTTTCTTGGCTTATTCAACTAGAAAATTCAAATACGATATTATGTAGGATTTTGTACAAAAAAAAACCTTCAAATCATTTTGCAGTCTTACTTCTTATTTAAAAAAAAGGAGTTAATCATACAAAATTATATTCTCTTATTTGATTTATAAAGTAAATGATAAAGTTGCCAAACACATATTGAGTGATTTTTTTTGTTAATGAATGGATCCACAATATCCAATCCATAACTCAAATTACTAAATGTGGATTCAAATCCATGTATAAAAAATGAGCATATGTAGATATTAATCACTTGGTCGAAATTAACTTTCCCACTCTAATGTTTCAAATTACAAAACTCTTTAGTTAATATATATATATATATATATAAGCAAACTAAATTAAAGTTAATGCATGAATATAATTTAAAGGTCCCATAACCATTTTCAAAACTAAAGCTTTTCCATCTTTTCTGAAACATTGGTTATATATTATAATCAAAATATAATTTTAAATATCTATTCTGTAGAAATTCATTTATGAAATAAAAAGTTCGTTTAAAGTCATCTTAAAATATATATTTTCTTTCAAATCTTTGATGAATGGAACACGAAATCTAAGTTAAGTCATGTTTAGATCCGGCAAGCAAACGGATAAACGGGGATAAAAGCAGCTTCGAGCTCAACACCAACCAGAAAGCGAATTCAATATCGCACCCAAAAATATAATTTATTAATAAAAATAGTGGTTTTTGATTTGACCTTTTAATAGTAATAAATATATGTCGTACACCAATAAATACGAGTGTTAAATAAGTAGTGATGTCAATGACAAACTATAATTAAACCACATTAAGATTAGATTACATAAACCGATCCAAATTAACATAAAAGAGTTGCAGAATCATATATAAATCAAGCAATCAAAAGAGGAAACTAAGAATAATGTTTGTCCAAGGTGATATTATATGAGTTTGAATATGGATCGGGCGACAAAAAAACAAGTGCGATAATAAATGATATATAAAACTCTAAAACTAGAACGTTAAATTCAACTCTCATTGATGATTTTGACGTACGTTGGATGTGCATGTTAATCACAAATTCACAACCTAGCTAAAGAGTATTTTATCAAATTGCACTAAAATTCAAAAGGGATAAAAGACGAATACAAAAACGACAACAAGAAAAAGCTAGCCTCTCATTATTTCAACGTTTTAAAGATTAACAATAGTCTGAAATCTCATGACCTTGGAGGTGTGAAAAATGGCGTACCGGCGATGAATGAGTTAAGTTGAGATGGATAAAGTGAAGATGGATCAATCATTAATCCGCCATTATTGTTACCAGAAACATTCTTTGTGGTAGTTTCCTCCTCATTGTTGATTGTTGCAGTAGAAGCTAGAAGATTAAGATGATGATCCTGATCTGGTCCTTGATCATATAAAATGCCTTTAAATACATGTCCTCCAATGTTCACAGCTGTTTGGTAAGCATACTCTTGTTCATCTTCATCTTCTTCAATAGAGCTCACTCGAACACACCGGAAAATCGCCGGTGAATTAACCTCCGGTGGTAAGTTTTGACTCACATCCAACCCTAAAAATTCGTTATATATTGATTATATGAACAACGAACAATAAAACCTAATCTTTTTTATGGTAACATGTTATGAAGTATAAAGCGTAATTAATAACTATTATATATCTAATAAATTAAAATAAAATCTATTACATGAATTTGATCTTGGTTTTAAACTCTTTTATGTCGTCAGGTTTACTAAGAAACAGTAACTTATATAAATAAAGGAGAAATATCCGGTGGACATCCTCATTCACACGCAAATGATGTTGTACTTCTCCACAAACATTCATAATTATAAAAATTTGACACTTTTTATGTAAAATTCAATCAATTTAGAAAGCTAATTTTAGTATTTTTGATTTTACCTGAATTAGAATTAGCATTTACCACACGAGTATTAGCAAGAGCCGATCCATTACCACCACTATGGTCTTTATCATCATTCTCACTAGCTTCTCTTAAGCGTTTTGCGTTTGCGTTTTCAGTTTCACGACTAGTGGCTGATTGGTGTTGCAAAGAAGCGAGTTGAGCAAGACGTTCACGACGTTTAGCAGCAGGAACCCAAGTGCTTTTAATGTGAGTTTGACAATGAAAACCTCGGCTTTTACAACAAGTTCTACATCTCATATGTGGGCAATCTTTCTTAGCTTGATTACCACAATCTTGACAATTCATACCTCCTTGTCTTGTTACTGTGAATCCCCCTGGTTCGTGATCTGAGACTACGTTAAAGTATAAACTCCGACTTCGGTTATTATTGCTGCTGCTTCCACTTGGAACCATCCCAAAGGAGTAGAGGTTTGTAGGAGTTGAAGCATGTTGTTGTTGTTCTTGTTGTTGAAAGTATTGTGGAGGCCAAATCTCAAAACCCTTGTTGTTGTTATAGATCTCATCTTTGTAAAGATAGAGATAATTGCTTTTGTCTTGATGATGATGTTGATGATCTTTGTTTACTTGTTGATGATCTTGCTTGTTGTTGTCTCTGCCTCCTAGATAGAAGAAGCCTGCCATTTCTATCCAACCACATCACACACTCAACACACCACAAAGAGATTTGATTTGAGAAAAATTGAAATTAAGAAAATGGAGAAGCCGCCATGAAATTAGTTTATCTTCATCTTTTAAGATTACACAACACAATTTTGATCTGTGAAAGTGAAAGTTTTTGGGTTTTTTTCTCTGTGGATTATGAGAAGGAGAAAGAGGGGTTTTAAGAGATAGAGAGAGAGAGTCCCATGAAGATCTTTTGCTTTGGGCACTTCACTACAGTTATCTTCCAGTTTGAGTGAATCCCCATCACATAAATATCACTCACTATATTGTTTATAATAAAATATAAAATAAGAGAGAAAGATATATATATATATATATATATAATGGATAAATAAATAGTTGACATTATTTTAAGTAATTTTCTTAGAGTAATCATTTCTTTAGTATGTCTGCTTATTTTCTACATTTGTTATCGATATATCATAATTTCCTCTCTTCTTTTTGTAAATAATAATTTCCAATTAAGAGTCAAAATAACGAGTTTCTTTATATCCATTAAGCCAATTTAATATTTCATAATCTGAATAAGTTTTTCCATTCATAACTTAACTTTAAACACCATCACATAAAATTACAGGAATTTTATAATTCAAATTTTGGTTAAAAAAATTTAACCATTTGGACAATCTCACTTCTCCTAACTAAATATTATTTTGGTATATGGAAACAGTATTTTAAATAGAAAAGTGTTATGTGACAAAAAAAATTAGAAAAATGTCTTGGTCAATTGATTAAATATCATTTATGTTGTTTTTTAAAATTTCAGTTGGACTTTGAATAATCATATTTTTTCTACATAATATAATAAGGGTTTGAGACATTTAACTATGTATTGAACTTTAATGATTCAATTATATAGTAGAAAAAACAAGGATTTTAAGCTAATAGTAAAATGGTTTAAAGAAAATAAGCATTTTTAAGCTAATAGTAAATATTAATCAATGGCAAAAAGAAAAAGTAAATATTAATCAATGGTGATTAAAGTGCCACGTGTTAGAACAGGGAGTTTTTCTCTATTCGTCCCTCCCCCGCAAATCGCTCGCCACCGTTCGTTTTATCGTTTCTTTCTCCTGTCAACTCCATTGATTATTTATTTTGTGATGCATTTTTTTATGAAAACATTTTAATGGAAATTTTAGAAAAGTTATAAAAAAAAAAACAATTTGAGCCTTGAAAAAAAAAAGAGAACATAAGATAAAGTCTAACGTCACATTGCTTTGACATTTTATCTTCATTGGACAGTCTCATCGTGAAGTTTACCTCTTAATCACGGCGATTAGACTTTCATTGACATAGCATTTTCAACGAAGCCTTCATGCGATAATTTATGTTTTTATAAGTCTAATCAGAAAGATGTGGTTAAACAGTATCTTATAAAAGAAATTCTAAATATTTTGAAGTACTTTCAATTGGAAAAAGTTGTTTTCTGATTATAAATTGTGTAATGCAAAGTCTCTAGAGAACTAGATTAGTGATTTAAAGAAATTGAACTATATAAGAAAAATAAATGTGTGGTGTATTAAAAATATTTTTGGTGGACAGCAATCCCTAGTCTAAGGTTTAGGTCACGAGTCATTATTATTAGCCGATGAATGGATGTGATCGTCTTCCAATCTTTACCCAAACTATTTACTGATGTATTATGTATTTTTTTTCTGTATTTAGAATTTTTAGCTCTTGAGAGAATTAAAGAAGAAGAGTGACAATTCTTAACTTCTTCAAATCCAAGTACAAAACTTAGCTTTCACGTTAATATTCTAAGAATTTTGTGAAAATATAGGGTTTCGATTGTTATTTTTTTTACAAATGAAATTATAGCAATGTATTCACCATATAAATAACCGACATATAGAAATGATTTATTTTTAGTCAATTCATTAAATATTTACTTCCTAAATATATTCTTTTCTTCTGAAATTCAATTTTAAACATAATTTTACAATACAAGTTCGAGGTTTAAATATGAATCGAGATTTATCTATCATGAGATTTTGTATTGAGAATTTATATATATGAGAATTGATTGAGCAAAACCATTAGTGGTTTTATCTCAAACTAGCTGCTATAAATTGTAATCTTTAATATATAATACAAGTACGTACTTAACTGGTCACAAATATTCTATGAATTTTAAATTATAATCACTAAAGATTTACTTAATCACTCATACCTTGAATATATTCGGCTATTCGCATTAGAACCAAAGCAACGAGACCCACTCTAGTGTCCCTGATCACGTGGAACCGCGTGAATTAGCGGCGCAATTTGCATTTGATAATGTTAATTAACCGCATTTGATATTAATTAAATGTTTTTTAAGTTTATAATTATCTTTATTGGCTCAACTTTTTTAGATAAATAAATTAGTTACCCTATACATATTATGCATGTGTTTCAGTATATTGTCTATTTTTTATTTAAAGTCGATATACTGTATATGTTTGTATGGTTATCCATCCACTTAAACACTAATAAACAATTAAATGAGTACTTTCACGCCTTTTGAGCATTATTATATGCATAACAATTTATGAATCTATATATATATATATATATATTTAGAAAATATATATGCTCTCGATTATGATTTTTTGATCTAGTTAAAAACATGTATGAATCAATATATATATATATATATATATTACCTTTCTTGCGAATTGTCGACGAATGATCATGCATATTTAATTGTTCATAATTGATAGCAGGTCACGAGAGTAAGATTTGACTTCTAAATTTTGATATCTAGATTTGATAATACCTTCGTTATCAACGGCCAATTAATATACACAACCAATTTCACAAGATAAAGTCATACCTATATTATATATGTACTAATCCAAGAAAATAAAATATGCAAATTTTACGGAACTGCGTATTTACTTTTGTTTCGGTGACCAAATGCATCTTTTTATTTTAAACCAGTCTATTGCTTTTCAAAAACTTGGTCGTAAAATAACGTATGTGACTTTAAAGTTTAAAATATAAAACAATATCTATTGGATTTATAAAAAGTAAATTAGAAAAGAAAAAAGGTTGTGATTTTTTTTGGAAGAGTTACTTAGTTTTAAAATTCACTAAAATTGGAAGAAAAAAATAAGAAATAAAGCTTAGAAGAAGATAATAGTTTCCTAAATACATAATATGACTAAAATTGATTAAGCCCAACTAAACACAATTATATATAGAAAGGTTAATCGTACTTAGGAGTTTACAAAAAAAAATGTAATTATATATATGATCGTATTTAGGGGCCCGAGACAGGAGTCTTATGTATTTTAGAATTTTATGTTGACTAAATCACTATTTTGTCTTTATTTGTAAACGTAATTACTTTCATACTTTATAAATTTTATATAAAAAAACCAATGAGCTTCCTAACTTTGATGACTCGGGATCTTCATGATTAAACTAGTTGCCTAATGTCCCTTTTGTCTTTTATTTTTTCTTTACTTTGTTTTTCCTTTGCATCGATATATATTTTGCCAAATGATACTTCTCTAGAAATAAAGTTATGATTTTCCTGCTTTTTTCCGGTCCGCATGATTTTCCTGTATTTTGTATATATGTAACTAAATTCTTTGTTTTTTTTTAAAAAAACCGGCTTTTAACTAGATTCTTTGTTTCATCTATTTTTAACTTTTTTTTTATATATAAATCTATCTATTTTTAACTTAGTCGAAGTGTTTTGTCCGAAGATATATTTCTATGTCCGAATCAAAAAGTCCAAGGACGCACAATGTTTGGAGAATCCAAAAATTCTCTCTAAGCCAACACTCTTTTGGTATGTCGCTAGAATATTATATATAGTTAATAAATAAATAAAAATCTATTTTTTTCTTGATGAAATTTGAAATTTCTTGATCACCAAAAAAAGTTATGTACAAAGCAAAAATAAGAAAAATCTTATCAAAGAATGAAAGAATTAAACACTTCGGATTTCAAACCATCGACGAAATAAACCCTCTAATCTATGAGGAGCTTTGTAACATAAAGAGGAAATTCGATTCCTCATGGCTTTGTCAATAAAACGAGAAAGACCGGAAGAACTAGTCCAAACTCGGCCATAAATTCTGGAGTTTCTTTATCTCCAAACGTAGTAAATGCAAGTCTAGAAAACCATCTTCAAAAGGACACGATCCAGCAGATTTCTAGAGTTCAAAGATATAGAAGCTATAGTCTCATTCCAATCAGGAGAGATAGAGTGAGAGAGCAAACTAGAGCAAAGATCCATCCAAATGGAGAAGCTAAACGGGCAAGCAAAAAATAGGTGGTCACGAGATTCATTTCGCTCACCACATAGAATACAACATTGCTCAAGACCCCAACTTCTCATACGAACTCCAGTAGATAATCTATCAAGCATAGCCAGCCAAGTGATGAAAGAAAACCGAGGAACTCTCTGAGGAAACCAAACGATGTTGAACCAAAAGACTCTATCCTTAAACTCACGAATCTGCTGCCAAGTCTTACGGGCTAAAAAAGATGTTCTAAAAGAAGAAGCATCATGTCGCCATAGAAAACTGTCATGAACATCATCCAAAGAAGGCTGAGGAACATCTCGAAGATGAGCAATAACAGATGGATAACGACGAGCATTTCTATCAACTCCAAAATATCTAGTAGCACATTCACCAAGATGATTCAAAAAGTTTCCAAAAGAAATCCAATTGTCTGTCCGGAATAAGGAATTATGACCAGATTTGATATCAACTCTAATGAAATCATAAACTTCAGAACGAAGTTTGAGGAGCTTTCTCCAAATCCAAGAACCTTTAGAGCTGACTTTAACATCCCAAAATGAGCTTTCACGGAGAAGATAACAGTGAGTCCAATCAACCCAAAGAGAATTATGAGAAGATATCATACGCCAAATCAAGTGATAAGCAAAAACACGAGAGGAAGACATCAAGGACATGATACCAAGACCTCCTTCATTTAAGGGGAGACAAACATCATTCCAACAGACCTTAGCTTTATGAGTGTCATTAGGATTTCCAGACCAAAGAAATGCAGAGCAAAGACCTTCAATTATGGTGATACACTTACTAGGAAGCTAAAAAACTGAGCACTAAAAGTTAATGATACTGTGAATGCATAAGACAAAGATTTCACAGACCAAGCCATCAGCTTAGAGCGGATCTTATCTATCAAAGGCTCATAATCTGAAGCAACCATGATCTTAGTAGTGAGAAGAAGACCAAGATAACGAATTGGAAGAGTATCAATAGAAATACCTAAGACTGAATAAAAGAGACAGAATCAGGTAAATTCTTACCACCATGGAAAATGGAGGATTTGGAGAGATTAATGTGAAGGTCGGACATGCTTGCAAATTCAGACATAACCTCAAGAACACCCTTAATAGAATGAGCAGAACCATCAGTGAAGATGAGTATATCATCTGCAAAGCTAAGATGGGTGAGATTCACCTTATGACAATATGGATGAAAGCCAAATCGAGACATAACTGCAGCCTTGTTCAACATTTTGAAAGCACATTATTAAGGATAACATAAAGATAGGGAGAGAGAGCACATCCTTGTCTAATTCTTCTATGCTAGTAAAACAGCCTTCAAGATCTCCATTAATAGAAACCGAAAAAGAGGTTGTTGAAATATAGACATAAATCCAATGAATGAAGATATCCAAAAGTCTCATATTCTTCAAAACAGCCAGAATGAAATCTGAATTCACAGTATCAAAGGCCTTAACTATATCGAAATTGATAGCACAACGAGATGAAACTGAAGCAAGATGATAGTCTTTGACAAGTTCAGTAGCAAGAATAACAATCTCCAATAAAGGCAGTCTGATTCAATTCAATAGCATCAGGGAGAAAAACTTTAAGTCTGTTGACTATAAGCTTCGAAATTACCTTGTAAATAAAATTGCAACAAGCAATAGGTCGATAGTCTTTCATGCAAGCAGCATCAGGTTTCTTGGGGATGAGAGCTAAAGAAGTAGCATTCACACCAGTAGGAAGAAATCCAAAAAGAAAAAAGGACTGAATCTCTGAAATCATTACCAACAATTGACCAAGCCGACTTGAAAAACTCACAAGTGAAACCATCTGGCCCAGGAGCTTTGTTTGTAGGCATAGAGAAAGCAGTCAAAGTGATTTTTTGAGGAGTGAAAGGCTGAGTAAGCTTTAAAGCAAGATCAGCAGAACAACGATAATCAAGGATATCTTCTAAAGGATAAGAAGAGGATGAGACTGAAGTTTGCTGTAGGAAACCTTGAAAATAGTTAACTGCTTTATGCTTAATGTCAACAATGTTGGTAAGAACAGCACTTGATTCAGAATGAAGGCTCTTGATAGTGTTCTTAGCAGTTCTAGTTTACACCACACGATGAAAAAAAGCGGAGTTTTTATCACCAAATTTAAGCCAGTTAATACGGGACTTTTGTCTAAAGAATTCCTCTTCAGTACGAGCTAAATGATGCCAATTGGAAGAAGCATCAGCCTCAATTTGCATATGAGAAGAATCATGGAATAACAAAGCATCTGATTGAGCTTTACACATAGCTTCAAAGGCTGATTTGGTATGATTTGAAAGATCTATAAAGTGAGTTTTATTAAGCTCACGTAAAATAGGTTTCAGCAACTTCAGTTTTTTGTGGAAGATATGCAAAGCAGACCTTGAGTGAAAAAGAGGAGGTGAACTATCCCAAACTTAAGAAACTTTAGGCAAGAACTCAACATGAGAAGCCACAAAGTTAAAGAATTGAAAAGGTCGACGATTTCCACTTGAAGGAGGAGAAAGGTGAACAATACACCTAGCATGATCAGAGGTACCACCAGAATGAAAATTAGCATAAGAGTGAGGGAAAGAGTTCAACCAGTTGGAATTGACAAGAGCACGATCCTTTCCAATAGGGTCACCAGAACGCTTATTCCACCATGTAAACACAGGACCAGAATAGATAAGATCAGAGAGATCACATTGATGCACCATGTTTTGAAAATTCACCATTCCAGATTGATCAAAAGAATAATCTGCATATCTAGAGTGTTCACAAGAAGACAAAATTTCATTAAAATCCCCCAAGATAATCCAAGGATGACCTAAAACAAAAATCTGACTATAAAGAGCAGCAAGATCAGACCAAAGCAAACGTCTCTAAGCCTCAAAATTAGACGCATAAACCGCAGTGCAAACAAAAGAATCACCATAGGTAATGACATTAACACCACAAGTAATGTGTTGAGCATTTTTACTTAATACAGTAATAGAAACCTCCTTAGAATAGCAAAACCAAATTCTTCCAAGTCTGTGAAACTCATAATTGGTTATAACATTCCAATCAGGGAGACAAAAATTCATAATAGCAAGACTAGAAGATTCTTGAATACAAGTTTCAACAATACAACAAATAAAAGGCTTTCGCTCTTTAAGCCAAGACTTAAGAGCAGCATGTTTACGTGGCATGTTAAAGCCACGTACATTCCAAGCAAAGAGAGAATTCATTGCTTCCGAGAGGAAGCTCTCTTTAAAGTATGACAAACACCCAAATCATTAATACTTGAAGACTGGACCTTAGAATTTCTGCTGGATTGCTCAGCTTTGTGCCGCAAAGAGACACCAGAATCCAAAATCTCACACTCTTCCTGAGTATAAGCCAAAGCTTGAAACCGGGAAGGCGGGATAGTAAATGATATAGACTTATCAACCAAAGTAGTAGCACATGAAGGCTTAATTGATTGCCTTTCAGCAGAACTATAACCAATTGGATTAGGAGAGACAGAGGCATTATCCGATTTATCAATCAAAACAACATCTGAAACTGATGGAGCAGGAAGAGAAGCAACAACACACGACTTAACAAAAGTAAACATCAAAAGGCCTGAATCCTGATTAGAGACTAGAGAATTTTGAGCCAAAGGAGCAATAACAAAAACATCATCAGAAGCCAAAGGAACCTGAGGAGTCTGATCAGTATTCATTATAGAAACAGACGAAGAAGGTAAATGTTCCTGAACGATGATAGGAATAGAAACTTCAACACCAGAGGAAGAACTTGCAGACTTTTAAAGCTGAGACTTAGAAGAAATAGACTGAGTACCACAAGATTTTTCAAGATGGCCCCATTTATTTTAAAAAGTACAATGAGGAGGAAGCCATGGATAAGAAATCGGAACTTCAGAACTCAAAAATTTATCTGTAGGTAGAGAGATCCTTGAAGGTAAAGAGCACTGCAAATTGACTTCAACCAGAACTCTAGCCACATCCAAATGAATACATTTCTCAGTAGAAGAATGATGCTTGATAGGAATTCAAATGTGACTGGTTAGAAAGCTAAGACCCTTGTAAGAGAAAAGCTTTCCAGGAACATTCAGAAAATCAACCCACATAGGAATAGAAGTGAGTTCAGGATCTTGACTAGCAGTATCAGGAGACCAATCTCTAACAACCAAAGGATTATCACCAATATACCAAAATTTCTTCTTTAAATAAAAATCTATTATGTTCATCGACTACTGGTACTCGAAGTAAAAGTATATATATCCAACTTTATATTGTTTTAGTTATGTAGAGTTTTAGGAAAAGAAAGCTCCCATTGATAATTGTAGTTATAAGTATATATAGAGATTTATAAGTAGAATAACTAAAGCCCAAATACAAGATAAAACCCTAAGTATAAAGATTTCTATATCTTTATTTCAATACCCCCTTCAAGTTGGTGGTGAGATGTCTTGAACCCCTAACTTGGATAGTAAATAGATAAACTTAGGTGTATGTAAGGCTTTGGTAAGAAGATCGGCTGGTTGATCATGTGTCGATAAGTGCTATGTGACAATGAGCTTGGAAGTAACTGCATCTCGAACAAAATGACAATCTTTTTCTATATATATGTTTCGTACGTTCAGGAATACTGGATTGGCAGCAATATGTATCGCCGATTTACTATCACAGTACAAAGTTATATGAGCCTCATGATCAATACCAAACAATGCAAGAAGTTCCTTAAGCCATTTCAACTCTTTCAATGCATATGCCATAAAACGATATTCAACTTCAGCAGAGGACAAAGAACTTGTGTCTTGCTTCTTTGTTTTCCACGACACCGGAGAATTTCCAAGAAGAACGACATAAGCACTGAGAGACCGACGCGTAAGGGGACATGCTCCCCAATCGGCATCACAATAAGCAGTGAGATGAAGAGTTGAATCTGACCGAAGAAGTATACCTTGACCACATGTTCCATTCAAATACCGCATTATACGTAAAGCTGAATCCTAATGTAAACGGTGTAAGAAAGTTCTAGCCGTGTGAAAGTAAGATAAATCAACCATCTTACCAAATGACGATACGGTAAAGGATCCACAAGAGGTGGACCTAAAGCAGTGAACAACTAGTGGTTAGGCTCTATTGGGATTGATGAAGGCTTGCAGCCCAATAAACTTGTTTCAGCAACAATGTCTAAAACATACTTTCATTGGGAAGAAAAAATCCTTCAATATTCCTGGCAACCTCGATTCCTAGAAAGTATTTCAATTTCCCCAAATCTTTCATATGAAAGCACTCACCAAGATAAGTCTTGAATCGTTGGAGTGTAGAAAGGCAATTGCTTGCAACGACAAAATCGTCAACATATATCAATATATGAATACACATCTGCGACTTCGTGTAAGAGAAATGTGAAGGGTCAGCTTTGCTTTGAACAAAACTATACGAAAGAAGAGCAGTGCTGAGTTTGGAGAACCAACATCTACGAGCTTGTTTCAGTCTATAAAGAGATTTCTTTAGTAGACACACAGTATTAGGATCCACTAGCTCAAAACCCAGTGGATCCTTCATATAAACCTCTTCATCCAAATCGCCATGTAAGAAAGCATTATGTACATCCATTTGATGTACCTCCCAGTTCTTTGCCGCAACAAATTAAGTAGAATCTGTATTGTTGATTGTTTGACACCGGTGCAAATGTTTCAGAGTAATATACACCTTCCTGTTAGCGATTCCCTAGTGCCACCAACCTTGACTTGTGTCGAGAAATTATGCCATCAGCATTATATTTGATTTTGTAAACTCACTTGGAACCAATGGCCTTTAACCCTGGAGGTAATGTTGTTTCAATCCAAGTAATATTCTGTTTTAATGCCGAATGGTCATCACACATGGAGTCTCGCCAAAATTCTTCTTCACTTGCCTCTTTGTAAGTAGTAGGTTCATGAGAAGAAGTAATGGCTGCCAAGAAAGCTGTATGTCGTGGAGAATAAGTAGCATTAGAAACATAATTGCAAATAGGATACACTGTCTTACCTGAGATCGTAGAGGTACCCATGACCGATGAAGGAAGAGGAAGAGGAGAGTGTGTATTTAGTTTGGTTGCATTCGTAACAAAATGTTTTAGTAAAACCGAAGGTTTTCTTGTCCGATGTCCACGTCCAAGAAGTTCCAGCAAACCTGGTGACTGTGGTTCAACAAGTGAAGGTGTAGAAGAATCAGATGAATCACCGAGAACATGTGATGAGTTAGGTGCATCGGAGAACTCGGCGGCACATGCATAGGAGATTCTAAAGTATAAGATGTTGAATAAGGAAGATGAGACCAATCACCAACATAAGAATAACCAGATACTTGTAGCTCTAGAACACGAGCCACAAGTAAACCCGGAAAAACATCCTCTTGAAACTAAACATCACGGCTATGGAAATTCTCTTCACTGTCAACATCATATAACGTCCAGGCTTTTTTGCCATATGGGTAGCCTAGAAAAATACACTTTCTGCTACGTTCTCCAAATTTATCCTTGTTGCGAGCTCGCCTGTGAGCATATACTTAGCAACCAAAGACACACCAGCAATCATATGTCGGAGGTGTACCATGCAACAATTTGTAAGGTGTTTTACCCTGAAGTAATGGACTTGGTGTTCGATTGATCAAGTAGGCTGCTGTAAGAACAATCTCTCCCCAGATTTTAATGGGCAACCCTGTTTGAAACAAACAAGAACGAGTGAAATTAAGTATATGTTTATGTTTCCTCTCCACCCGTCCATTTTGTTGTGGGGTATCAACACAAGATGTTTGATTCAGAATTTCTTGTTCCCTGAGAAACGATTTCAAAACCAGAAACTCAGATCCATTATCCGTACGAATAGACTTGACAGTTTTCGAGTACTGTCTCGTTGCCATAAAGAAGAAGTTCTTCAGAATTTGTGCAACTTCTGATTTTTCTAACATTAGAAATACTCAAAGAGCTCTTGTGTAATCATCAACTATAGTCAAAAAATACGATGCACCACATGTCGATGGCGTACGATATGGTCCCCAAACATCTGTATTAACTCAAAAGATGTCGAAGCTTTATTAGAACTTTCATTGAAAACAGATTGAGTTTATTTAGATCGAAAACAAATGTCACAAGACCCTTGACTCGAAATTAACAACTGATTTATCGAATAAATGTAGCGAATGCAAAACTTTAGAAGGCGGATGTCCAAGTCGACGATGCCATAGAACATCTGGAGACAACGTAATAGCAGTAGCAAAAATGGGACTAGCCTTGGCGACACTAAGTCCTGTGAAGTAATACACACCCCCTCGCTCTTCACCAGCTCCAATCAGGGTCCTTATGAAACTGTCCTGTAAAAGACAAAGTGTATCAGTAAATATAGCAATGCCACCAGTTTGCTTGAGAAGCTTAGAAACCGAAATCAAGGTGCAGTTAAAATCAGGAACATAGAGCATAGAATCAAGCGTATAATCATCTCGGATAAATAGTTTCCCAGAATGTGTAGCACGAGATTGTTGACCATTAGGGAATGTGATCGACAAAGAACCAATCGGAAGAATATCAGACAAAATAGACTTGTCTCTGATCATATGATGTGAAACTCCTATATCTAAAATTACTTCAGTTATAAATCAGTTGAATTGAAACAAACTCCTAGATGTTGGTTCTCCAAACTCAGCACTGCTCTTCTTTCCTATGGTTTTGTTCAAAACAAAGCTGACCCTAAATATAAATATTTCCATATCTTTATTTCAATAAATTAAATCCACTAACAAAAAATGCTACATATAATGTAACTCATGCGTAGGCAATGGGATTATACAACATGTTCAAATGATTAACATTGTCATTCGACATCTCTTCCTTCTTCCTAAAAATAGCACATAATTATCATTTTTATTGGAAAGGTCCTATTGAATGTATCTATTTTGATTTATGTAGAGTTTTGTGTATAATTCTCCGGATAGTTAAACTTTAATGCACCTTAAAACCAATACATACTGCTGGATTGTTAATAATTAAATTGAGAAAGTATGGTCTGTAATTTATCGATCACATGAGTCAAATTATAATGGAAGTAAAATACATATATAAAATTATTTGACCAATATATACCGGTTATTGAACCTGAAATTTAATTTATATCTAATACTGGTTTATGTGTATTGGAATGATTATTGGAGAAAAAGTAGTTTTGGTCAAACGGTTTAAGTCCACATATGCTAGCAAATGTTTTCTTTAAAGTTCGACACTTTGATTTTAGTAAGTCGCGTAGTTTTTTTTTTGTTAATGGCATATTATAAAATAAAAATTAAAATAGGGTAAGATTACATCAGGAATTATAAATTGTTTTTCTGATATGATGGACGAGAACATCAGCTTTATGATTCAAAGTTTTGGGAATAACAGAGATCGAGAAAAAAAGAAATAAAAAGCTTAACCATGCAAACTCCTTTTGGTATGGAAAAAAGGCCGGTAATTCCTCTAGACGATAAAGATCTTCAAAACCGTCTCACAGTAAGTCGCGTAGTTTCGTCGGATAATATATTTTTAGAGTTTTAGAAGAAATGTACGATATACGTCATGACTTGTCGATTAAGTGAAAGAAGATTTATTATCCGAGCTGATCTAAAATGTTTGTTCCGCATAGGTGTTAGATGTTTATACTCCCACAAGTCAGAAAGTGTGAAGAAAGAGCAAAGGTCAATTACGAGAAAATGAAGAATAAGAATAGCTGCAACAGTCCAATTATTATTGTTATGTTGTTGTCTTTCACTCTCGAGCCTTGTGCTTACCTTTCTTCTCGCTGTATCTTTCTCTCTCTCTCTTCTTGCTTCGCTCTTTACATGCTAGTCAATCATTCTTCTCACCATCACTATTTTCCCGACAATCTTCTCAATCATTATATCTATTATCTATACGCTTCGTTTATAAAGTTATTTTCTTAGTCCATTCTATTTTTTTTACTATCTAATGTTTGGATTTTAATACTAAATCGGATCTTTAGAACTTGATATAAACAAACGCACATAGTGTTACCCTCATTTTTTACCCAGAAGTGTATAATTTTTAGATAGAAGAAAAATAACAAGAGAAGATCAAATAAGAGATTAGTTGACATGAATGAATTCTACATATAAATATATGTTTTTTTAATTGTGTTTACATGATAAATCTAGCAATATCACCACGAGTCTTATGGACCAGTGGTTGAAATGCAGAGAGTGGTCTTGTTGACCTTCTAGTTCGATTTTTTTTTTTTTTGTTCGTAGAAGTGATGTTATAAGAAATTTATCTGGTATTAACTAATCTCGGTCTTAGAGAAGGGATTAGTATGAAAAGTCCCAACCTTTTCATGGTTACCAAAGAGTATATATCGTTATATCTCAAAGAAAAATGCCATCTTTAAGAAATTATAACTATGAGGTTGGTTTATTGTATTGAACGGTGAATTTTAAGTGATTTGTGTTGAAGTGCCAAATTATATATTCAATAAAAAGAATTTCAAAGTCTATTTAAATCCAATGTTGTTGAACTAATAATATTTTTAAAACACAAACAAATTCATTGGTATTGGAAATATTTTAAGCATGTGATTGTAAGGAGTTTTGAAGTATTTTATAGAATTTCTTTAGTTAAAAATATAAAAATCTCAATCTTATGATTTCAAGTCGAGTTTTAGAGTATTTAATAACAAACCTCAATGATTTCTCAAAATTCATTAAAATCATTTAAAACCTCGCAAAAATTAGATAATTCATGAATTATAATTCATAACTCAATACACCCACCTAAACCTCAACTTGTTTACTAGCTACACCTTATCAATGATCCTAAAGCTCATATCTAAATATATATATATATACACACATAATTACTACAAGGAATTATAAGAAATCATCTTCATTATGTCTTTGTGAACATCATTTTTGCTTAAAGCTAAGTTACAACTACGCTCTTTCCGCTAGAAACGGGTTTTTGTTTCTGTTGAACAAAAAAAAAAAAGGAATGAAGTGACGCAAAGCGTCTTCCTAAAGCTACTATATTCGATTTACTGCCTCGAGAATAAACTTTACTTAACTTATAAATCATATACAAAATTCATGCGAACACATTCGACAAATACATCAACTCTACTTAGAATATAAAATAATAATAAAAATAAAAAAGAAACTAAGGTGATGTGATTGTGTAATTTTTGGTGGAATACATGACAAGTTAAGGAAGTCTAATTCTGAAACCCTAGGCCGATGAACACTGCATGCCAATAGTAGAAACAGTACGTACGATCACGAGATCAAACTTATACGTACTTTACTACTTAGGATCCCTCCACTTGTAGGCACTAGCCTCTTGCCACGTGGTCCCCTCTAGTAGCTTTATGGGCCTCATAAAGCCCGTGGGGCCCTTCTTCACATCCATGCACATGCTTCACATTAACCTCTCTTTAACCTTTGTATCAAATGTGTATATATAAATACACTAATCTTCAATAACCATTTAACTATGTATATATCAACGTATAATATATTAGGCCTATATATGCCTTTAAGGAGAAGACCAGCCGAAGAAAAGACATCGTTGTGGTCTCCACGAAGGTTACAACGACTCATTGTCACGTGACCACCACCATTTTCTTCACATCCCTTATGCACATATATGTTCATATTATATAGCTCAAATTTTCTTTTTTCCTATTCCTAGATACTTCAGTCTTCAGCCGAATCAGGGGAAACTTCTTTTTATCTTCGAACATAGTTTTCGGGGTAATTTCATTTTTCGCCAGACTTATGTGTTTCATTGTTATATTTCACCTTAGTTTTAATATAATTTATATGAATGAAACAAAAATTATTACAGCCGAATCCAACTAATTTTACTAATATAAAGAAGGAAAAATGTCAATTAAATACGGTGTTTACCAAAATAGGCAAATTGAACATCCAACTTTCGTAATTATTGATTAAACCATAAATTTGTAGGTTACATCTATTAAAATTATGAATTTTATGTTGACCGAACCGATTTATCCCTACGTTAAATTTTTAAATGAAATTGTTAACTCCGTTAATTAATTTATGGTAAACATAAAACGACTCTGTTTCATTCTAATACAAACCCCTAAATTATATGAACCCTAAATTTGCAGAATTGATTTCAAAGTCTTTTTCCTTTTTCCTCCTCTCCTCACATTGTCTTCATTTTAAATAATTTTGATTTTCATAATCGATTTTAATAACACAAAATTGATGACGGGAAAAGTGAGGAAATATATATTGGAAATTTTCTTCTTAACTTGTTTGTAGTTTGAAATTTGGAGTTTAAGAGCATTAGTAGTAGAAATATGGATAAAATGCTTGTGTGAAGGGAAATGAAAACAAGATTGGCTATCAGTTTGAGAATGAAAAAAAAGAAAAAAATCTATTTGAGAATGAAGAAAGGAAAATTTAAGGTTTAGGGTTTAGATTTGGGGATTTTCGTGTTCGAAAAAGGAGAATTAAAACGAATAGTTTCAACTGACGGAGAATCATTAACGGGCCATTAATTTCTTTTTCGCGATTAATTGTGGGGATACACGGTTCAATCATCGCAAAATTCAAAATTTTAATAGAAGTAAACTACATGTTCATGGTTCAATCAATGATTACTATATATAATTGGGTGTTCAATTTGTCCATTTTAGTATATACTGAATTTGGTTGACATTTTTTCAATATAAAAACTCATCGAGTACTTATATATCATGTACAATATTAAGATTTTGAAAAGTTCAAAAGTTCGACATCACACTATAGTAGACTACGTATCATCCAAAAGAACTTAGAGTAAACTACAGTAGAAATAGTGTTTTATATTATAAGCAAGAATCGAACTCAAATCCCTGCAAGTTTAATTACATGCTGAAATCTATATTGTCATTTATTTAACTAGCCATCATTTATCTATAAGTAGAAATAATTTTTCGTTCCCTTAACCAAGTATGTATTTTTCAAAGTGTTTTGTACAAAAATATCACTAGACTACAAATCATTCTACTTATATAGCTCACTTGTATAAATTGTTTAATTTTACTTAGATAGTTATTATTATTTGTAATTTTTTTTCACACTGTACTCTAGTTGTGAGTTAGCATATCTGATCTCTAGATATAGAATTAGCATTCTAATGTAGTTTACAAAACTAAAACTTTTATTTGTGTGTCAATAGTAATTCAATAATTGTATGAAATCCATTAGGAGCATACCTTAGATGAATTAAGTTTGGGCGTTAGTGGTAACTTAATTCATCTATGGGTATTATGGATGGGTCTAATCTATGAGGCCCATTATCAATATGTCATGCTGTTGAAATGTTTACCTTCGCAATATAGTAGATTTGTACTTAAATACCTTCGGCAAATAGTTTCAGAACATTTTCCAAAGAGGTCTAGTGCATAGGAGTCATCTTCCACAATCTAACTTCCTAAAAGTTTGTCTAATACAAGCCATGGATGAAGCAGGAACATGTCGGATCTCCGGATATGGTAGAAGGAGTGGCTTGAAAATGGCGATTTAAAATGGCTCATCACAGTGGCCTTGATAATATCAAATTCCAATGTATCTTCAAATCTTTATCCAAATAATCAACAAGTGGAACCACCAAAAGAGCTCTACGGAATCATCAATTGGAATAAAATTCAATTGGCAGACATGTTTTAGAGCCAAATATGCATGTAGTTCGATGACATTAATTATAATAAATAATAAATATAATAACTAAACAATAATATGAGAATAAAGGTTGGGACATTTGCACGTCGAGGGATTGAATCCCGCCACTTGCATTATGTAGGAACTTAGCTAATGGACCGGCCAGTTGTGGCCCATTGTTAACAAAAAAAAACAATAATACGAGAATAGTGGATGATTGGTTATATTTTCCATATATATATATATATTTATTTATATATTATGCATATATAATATTTATATTTATTTATCTATTTTTCTCATTGTTTGATTTTTATTTGTCAAAAAGTAACCATTAGAGACAACAACCTGATCTATAGCCTACGTTATCTAATTGGAGTTGGGTGGGATCGAACTCATCACTTGGTACTTAGCTAAATCAAGGGCAAGCCAACTAGGCCCCCTGTTTCTTGGCCACTATTTGATTTGAATTCAAAAATTTATTATGTGCATTTAATAGATGATGATGATGATGATGTGTGTTGTGCCATATATGTTGGAGGTGGATCCGAGATCCTACTTCGGTCCACAGGAAACAATGGGCGAATAGTCTAAGTCTTGAACTCGGCAGGATTATCGAAGTATCAACTCAGATATCTTCAGTTAGCTCGGAAGAATTCCTTCTCGGAAATGCGTTAAGCATGAAGGAAATCGGATGACACGTTATCAAGCAAAGAAATGGAAATTTTCCTATTCCGACATAGAAAATATCCGAAAATCTAGCTAAAATCTTCTAGATAAGATCATATCTAGACAATTGTAATATTTCCTTTTTGCAAACTACTTTGTAACCGCCTCTATGATCTATAAATAAAGGATCCAGTTCTTTGAATAGGAGATCGGCTTTTTGACACACACACTAAGCTAATAAACTCTACTCGGCAATCATCTTTGCTATATTGGCAATATACTTCTTCTCTTTAAATTTTCAGGAGTCCTTGCTTTTTCTTCCCTCTCTTTAATCAAAGTTCATATTTAGCCACTTTGTGCTACACCATGTTCGAACAGTTGGCGCCGTCTGTGGGGGAGAACATCGAAGGACTTCTTTACACAGTAAAAAAGAGTACACGCCAAGAAAAAAGGATGGTTGAAGACAAAGTTACCATCAATTCACCAAAAAGGAAGGATCCTAGCCTCCAAGAACACATTGATCTGACTCTCGGATCACCTTTGAACTCTGTTCAAACTCGGGAGGAGAATCGAGAAGTTACCGTTTTCCCTGGTCCACCTAAAGAACCATCATCGATTGAAAACTTGGTGCGCAACTTGATAGCGCAATATGAAGCCTCTGACCGAAGAAACGCGGAGAGCTTCGATAGAATTGAGTCTCGGATAAATGAGGGTAATCTCCTGTGCAGAAGAACCTATTCGAAGGAATACCGAGTCCGCAGCCAACTAACATCTCTAGACCAGGGCAATCTACGACGCAGAACGTGCCAGGACAGCACGTGCCAACAACTCTGGATGCAACAACTGTATTCAGAATGATGGTAGACATGAGGTCTCAATTCCATCAAGCTACCAACTTGGCACCCAAGATTGGGCGAATTCTGGCTCAAGTTCGAAACTCGCCATTCGCGCCAAGAATAAAAAGGGTCTCGGTAAATTGAGGACAAAAACTAAGATGTCCTTCATACGACAGGACCACTAACCCAATAGAGTTCATGAGCGCTTTCAACGTTGATAACAGGATTTGCACCTAGGTGTGTAACAAAAACTGGTTTTAAATCCTATTACATTAAGATGTCGATGTAGTATAATAGGTGTCAATCCAAGTGGGTGTGTAACTAGCGATCAGAATATGATAGACTACTCTAATTCGAGCCAAATAGAATCAAGGGTTTGTTATCTATCTACCTAAATGATGAAATAACGGGAAAAGGAAATAATAATCAAATAAGCAAAAGAAGAACCTAATAGGAAATTCTAAATTAACGGAACAGTGGAAATTAAGTGCAATGGAAACATAAGTTAAGTGCAGTAAAATTAGAAGTTAAATGCAGAAAAAATAAAAGTCAAGTGCAGTAAAAATAAAAGTCAAGTGTTGTAAAAAAAACTAAGTAGTGGATGAGAAAAGGGTTTCACAAGGGGCAGAATCATGGACCAGCATCTCACTTAAAGTCACTAAATCGCTTAACAAACTCAAATATAACGGATCTCTAGGCAATTGATTTGTAACTATTGAGTCCAGTCTCGTGGCAAACAATCTCAGTGAAGCTATCAACCGACCTTATCATCATAAGCGTTTAAAAACCTAACTAGCATGAAACACAATTGAATGAACCTAATAAACACCTTAGACAATTAATCTCTTAAGCTAAGGAAGTAAATTTCTGAGACGATTGGATCAGACAATTCAACACACCTATCGGGAGTTAAAAGTCTAAGATCATGTTTCAATTGAGCAAAAAGAAGCAAGCATTAACAACACCAAAACAAAAGAAATCTATACAATTATACTCTTAAGCAACTTAGATAACTTTAAAATCCACGCTGGTCTAGTCCGTTCCCTTAGGAACCCTAAGTTAACTACTCATAAACAATTAAAACAACAATCAAAGTGGACGGCATGGTCATGAAACTCAGAATGTAAACTTTAAAGCAAACTGAAACTGAATTAAAACTTAGATAAAACGAAAGTGAAATCTTGTTATGGAATTAAACAACGAAAAAGCTCTAAAGGGTTTCTGGAGCAGTGGTAAAACTTAGATCCCAAAAGTCTTCGTAACATAAAGGAGGTATTTATACTAATCCCCCGTTAAACCTAAAAAGTAAAAACAAAAAATTAAGTAAGATAGGTGACCCGACTTCATGAATCGAGTCGAGTAATTGGGCCGTCAAAGGTGGAGTTGACTCAGCCCATCAATGTAATGAATTCATGTTGCGATCTGGTCCATTACGCCGTGTTGGGCTTGTCGGGACATGAGGATTGTCATGACCCAGTTAGCTGACACCAGTGCTCCGTCCGAGTCCCGTTGAGTTGCTGTTGGTTTCCAATCCGAGTCCCGTTGACATCCAATCAGAGTCCTGGTCGCCATGAATCCTAAATGCTCTAAAAGTGCCTAAAAACACTTCTTATGCTGAATGTATGCAATGCAAGTGTAACCTATGCGAACGAACTACGAATGACTTGAATGCTATGTAAATGCAACAAATATGTATGGAAAATGAATAATGATACCTAAAACATGTTAAAATGCGTGTATATCAAACGTCATGATGAACAGAACAAGTTACAATCCCAGCCAGGAGGATGCGGCTTACTGTTAACTCTCGCCGAAAATCTAACTAGCGATGCTTTGGTATGGTTCACCAAGTTCCCTACTGGGTCGATTGAGAGCTTCAATCAACTTACTGAGTTGTTCATGAAGCAATACGCTCTATTTGTCAACCAAGACACCTTTACAGTAGAGTTAAGATCCTTGAAGCAAGGATTTGACTAGTCTCTAAAGTCGTATCTCAGATGCTTCAAGAAAATCTTGACAAAAGCTAAAGTCAGTGACAATATGGCCTTTGAAGCTCTAAGAACCGAAATGGTTACAGACGAGGCCTTAAAGAGAGATCTTTTCATGAACCGGCCCACTACGATATCGGATGTCCTTTGCAGAGCAGCAAGGCATGCAGATTACGTGGAGGAAAAGCAGATCCTCACGAAAACTCAAAAAACTCAGCATGACTCAGGAGCAAAGGAGTCGGAAGAGGAATATCACGAGCCGAGACAACATAATTACAGAGGAAAAGCAATCTCGGCCATAGCCTTTCAAGTCAGCAAAACTAATAACACAGCTCGTAAGAAGCCATTCAACAACACTTACGACCAAAGCGAGTATTGTGCATTCCACAATAGAACCGGTCATTCCACTTCAAAGTGCAAACAGCTGCAAGAACTACTTGCCAAAAAATTCAGCAAAGGAGAGTTAAATCTCTCGGAGGAAGAGACTCAAAAGTTTAAAGCGCATAAACGGAAAGAAGCTAAGTTGCAAGAAGCAGCTTACAAAACGGCGAGTCATAGTGGTAATGCTTAGGAAATATCTAAACGACAGAAACAGGACAAGGAGACTAACGAGCAAAAACCCCGAAATTATTTTAAATCATTTCACAACTTTCTTAAATATTGTTTATCATCCTCAAACATCAAATAATATGAGAATAGAGGGAGAGGGAATATGTTTTTGCAAAATTAAATTCTAGTGTTTAAATTTTGATAGTGGTATAAATGTACAATATTTGATGTTTAAGGATGTTTGAAAACTATTGCTCCCTTATTCCCTTGTCTCATATTATTTGATGTTTAAGGATGATGCACAATATTTAAAAATTTTTGTGAAATGAATTAAAATATCCCTATATTGTAACTAATAGTGTCGTTAATATGACTAAGTGATATGGTTAAATGAGGAAAATAGATCATTTTTTTGTGTTGGAAACTTAAAACATCATATATTTTTTGAGACAAAAAAAAGTATGAAGCTAAAACATTATTTATAATGAAACAGAGGAGTATGTTTTTACAAAATTAAATTCTAGTGTTTTTTAAAATTTTATAGTGGCATAAATGTAATTAAGTCTGATTATAAATGTTATTATTTCAAAATGTTAAGTGTTTAATTATATAAGAGATTATAAATGTTATTATTTCAAAATGTTAAGTGTTTAATTATATAAGAGATTATAAATGTTATTATTTCAAAATGTTAAGTGTTTAATTATATAAGAGATTATAAATGTTATTATTTCAAAATGTTAAGTGTTTAATTATATAAGAGATTATAAATGTTATTATTTCAAAATGTTAAGTGTTTAATTATATAAGAGATTATAAATGTTATTATTTCAAAATGTTAAGTGTTTAATTATATAAGAGATTATAAATGTTATTATTTCAAAATGTTAAGTGTTTAATTATATAAGAGATTATAAATGTTATTATTTCAAAATGTTAAGTGTTTAATTATATAAGAGATTATAAATGTTATTATTTCAAAATGTTAAGTGTTTAATTATATAAGAGATCAATAGTTTTTAATTGGCAAAAAAACGTTAAATTAAGGAAATTTAGATTTTGTTGCCGATTCTGTGGACGATATTACCATTCTTAATATCGCATAGAATTCATAGAAGCTTTTTTCGTTCCTTGAAGCAAACTCTGTTATTTGCGTCTGTGATGGCATCTCCATGGTTACCTGAAGACGATCTTCTTCTCCGAAAATCTATTGAGGTTTTAGTTTTTTCTACAAACCCTAATCTTTGATTCGTTTTTCCCTTTTCGATTTCAATTCTGCTGTTTCTGTTTGTCTTTTCGTATCTCCCATATTGATGTTACTAAATCTTGTACTGAAACCCTAAATTCCTGCGTCTTATCAATGTCGATAGTTCATATACTTGTGTCCCAAGTCATAAGATCAAAACTTGATTATGTAGATCGCTTAAGAGTTTCCTCTCTCTATTAATCTATACGATTCAATCCTTTAATTGTGGATTAGTAGACGAATTTTTCAGAATCTATGATTCAAGTAGTCGATAAAGTCCAATTCTCTAAATTTGCAATGTTATATTGTATAATAGGATGGATATGCTCTAGAGACGTTAGCTAAAGGAGCAGTGAGATTCTCACGTAAATTCACACTTTCAGAACTAACAGATCGATGGCATGATCTTCTCTACAATCCCATGGTTACATCTGTGTCTTCATCACTCGCATTCGAGCTTCAACACTCAGCTCAATGCTTATCACAAGCTCCTTACCGCTCAATACCAGTCAGAACTCAGTACTACATGTCACGAAAGCGAATGCGTTTGGAGGCTCCTCCTAATGTCGTTGAAAATCCCATTAGTGCTGAGGAAGGAACTGGTTTTGAAGAATTTACGGATTTTTGTTTCGACATTGAAGACATTGATATGCTTAATAAAAGTATCCCAGACATTATGCAATACATCTCTGAGGATCATGATGTTGGTAATGTTAATCAAGATGATGTTGATCGAATGGTGGATCAGTTGTTAAACAATGATGATGAATTGATTCAAGACTTATGTGATGTTACAGATCATGTTATGCCTCAAGAATTGTTTCAGGATCCTTTGCTTCAACACACTGATACATCATTCTATGAGACTGCATCACATTCTCAAGCAGTGACATGGATTAACTCAGAGTCTTATCAAAACTTTCCAAGCTTAGAAGAGGAAGTTTATGAAGGTTTTAGTGGAGTTATGTTATTGTGTGCATTGGATCCACATCCTGAAATCATTAATGGTGTTATCATATGTACTCTAAACCGCGAGGTCGATGAGATTCCGAATAACGATGATATCAACCTGAAACTGCACAGTCATAAATGTCGAAACTCGGGTAATCCATCATCGAGGAAGCCTATGAAACCACCTCTGCCTCCAAATAATGGATCTTTATCTTCACAAGCAAATGGCAATGGCTTTATCGACAGTAATGGTTTTCGAGATCGTGCTCTCAGAACAGAGGCAAGTTCTTCTTCTGCAGTCAATGATAGCTTAACCGAGAATGAGACACCTAATGTTGCTGCAACAACTTCATCATCTCAACAACACTTTTCTGATAATGGTGAACAGACATTGAGTCCAGAAATGGATACAAACACTGCAGAAGAGAATAACATTGAGATGGAGATTGAGAGTGATGAAGATTTGCCTTCTTATTCAGATGTTGAAGCTATGGTACACAAACTCTTATCAACTTGATGTGAAGTATATTGTATTGTCATGGTTAAACTAACTGAACTGTATTTTTTGTCTGAACCAATTTCAGATTCTTGACATGGACCTTGAACCAATTGGTCAAGACCGGTACGAGTTGGAAGGTACGTAATAAACGTCTCTCAAACTGCAGTTTTGTCATTTGTTGTGTCTACTTTAACAGAAGAAGCCATACTCATTATTGGTGTGTAGTTTCAAGATATCGAAACGAGAAAATGGCGAGGATGATAATGAGACTAGAACAAAGTGCTGAATCGTACATGAAACGAGACATAGCTTCTCATGGAGCTTTTGCTATTCTATATGGAAGCTCTAAGCATTACATAAACAAAGCAGAGGTTATTGAAATCTTCTTCAAAAAATGCTTAGTCAAACACTAATCCATTAATTTGTTTTGAGTTTAAAGTTTCTTCACTATACTTCAGGTGTTACTTGGTAGAGTAACAGGAGAATATCCAGTGGATATTGACTTAGGAAGTTCAGGATCTGCAACAAAATTTTCACGAAGACAGGTAATGATGTCATTCATCATTATATTAACAATTTATGGATTCTTTTTTACATTTTGATTGAAGAGATTTATTGAATTTTTATGGATTTAGGCTTTAATAAAGTTGAAGCGAGATGGGTGCTTTGAAATAAAGAATCTTGGGAAGTTTACAATATATATGAACGAGGAAGAAATTGATTATGGACAAGTTGTTACTCTCAGGAACAATTGCTTAATCCAGGTAAACTAATATAAAGTTTTTTTTTGTCAATTCTTTTCAATGTTAGGATTAAGAAAGTATAAATTGGTCTTTTTTTTAATTCTTCTTTTCTTTTTCTTTTTTCCTTTTTGCAGATACGAGACAAATCATTCATATTCGAGATGAATGAGAAAGCAGTGAAAAGATATCTAGATGGAATTAACAGATGAGACTTTATGGTATAATAATTGTATGATGATCGAAACTTAACACGCACATTCCTGTGAGTGATTGAAATAAAAGTCGATTTTGTTTTTTTGTTGTTGTTTTAATTTATTTATTTTATTTAATTTTGAATTAGTCAACATAAAAATAGTTAATAAACATTGGAATAATAAGGATATAGAAACCAAAAATATGAATAAATTCGATGAAGGTGAATTAATGCAAAAAATAAGCAGTGAAGTGGATTTGAGAGATGTTGATTGATTGGCCAATATTTGTTTTGTTTTTGATGTAATATACAAAACTCCCTCTGACTTTAGATATTTGTAGACCCATGACGATGTTAAGATATTATCAAACGTATATTATAATGATTATATTCTTTTCTGAATTATTAGTGTCATTACCAGTTATACACATGATTCTGTTTTACATTAATAATGCTTCACTCAAAATTTAATATTCTATATTATTCATTTTTGTTCCACGCAAACTTAACAAAACATACTACTGACAATGCTAAATTTGTTTCATATGATATTATATATGTAAATTTTGATATCACTGTTTTCTTTTTTGGTGTTTAAATGATATAATTCATATGATAATATTTATGAAACTATCCCTATATTTTTTTTTTAGTTCTTAAAGCTGTTTTGAGTAAATGCACTTTTGTTAACCAAACAAACAATTCATTTTTGTTTTGTTTATCAACTTTATATATAAAGGTCCTCAGAAAAATGTATATATGGGGACATATTCATGTATATATTAAATTGATGATTAATTTAGTGTGGTCCAATAAATCATTAAATTGGGTTAACAAAAAAACATTAATAAATCGGTGTTAAGACTCGAGAGGTTTCCATATTTGTCTCCCCACCTTCTTCTGCCCATTCAGATCCAACTAGTTTCCTTATATTATTCCACCAATATATATAAATAATATAATAATCCCACTGGGGTATTTACAAATTTCTCTCATCATGAATTATATTTACAAAAGAATTATTAAAGCGAATTCAAGAGTTCCGACCTTTTTAAATATAAAAATGAAGAGTGTTTAAATTACATAACCGAAATAAAATGAACTTAAAATTTTTATTTATTACTCGTGACCTCAAAATTAAAGGTACTTGGTCTTGTGTCCAACTACTAAAGTGGCTTAAGTCGAAGTGTATAAGTGTTGAGCTTCCAACAACGTACGAGAGACACGACGGCCAAACTAGCCACGTGTTGTCTCACTTCATATTCCAACTTTTTATCGACTTACATCAAAGTCTTCTCTATTGAAATTAGTTTCAATGTTCTTTTAAAAAATTAATGAATTAATATTTGACATCATTTAATACCTAATTTCAACAATTTCTTTATATTTATATACATCAACTGCTTTCGACCCAATCTTTACAATATTAAAATGTTTTTTTGGTTATGATTATCCACTTGCTAAAATAACATGAGACTTTGAGAGTTGGGTCCATTTGTTCCCTAGCTCACATCACAAAGTTATATAACTATTCTAACTAAAGTAATCTTACGACTTGACGCTGTTCACATGGAGGCTGTATGTATTATGTGCTTTTCTTCTATCGAATAATAACTTAATTTAAACATACTATAACAAAAATATTAGTGTATGATACAACTTACTCTAATTTTGTAACTACCAAAAATATTTGTGCAAATATCACTCTTAATAACATACTTTTTAGGCATCAATTGATCTACTGTGCTCCGATCTCGTCATTTTCACAAGAATTAAAGTATAATTTATTGCCGGTTTAGAATTTTAGATCTTTGATGTATTCGTATTTACTATGGAAATTTTTGTCATTAGTTCTGGCTTTTTCTCGTTTTGCGATGGCTTTTTCTCGGTTTTTTGATAACATTATTTTTATTTTCAGGCCTTATTTTGTTTCTAGACATATTTTTTCAGGTTTATCTCATATAATTTTCGTCTTTTAGATTTAGTCTCGAAGATGTTTTTGTTTTCGTCGGATTTATATATTCTATCAATGTATTTGATCCATATTCCATAAATGGTTACCTAGTGAAAAAAAAAAAACAATTTAGCTTGTGGTTACTAATTAAAGAAAATCGAGTCAAGGGCTTGAAAGTTGAAGGAAATTTCTATGTGGATTCCTAGAAAATATATAATATAACGAGCTATGAATCTACAATGTCGATAAAATTGTTATATTATAATTTTTATAATATTTTAATATTTATAAGATCTATAACATATACCATACACCAAAGAATGATAATAATACTTTGTCCACTGAATTTTAAAATTAATATGTTTGGAGAACTCCAATATGTGTTTAAAGTTTCTTTAAGCATAAACCTTTAGTTAATTGACGAATCTTTTATTCTTTAATGTATTACTTTTTCAGGAATGTAAGTTTGTAATCTACTAGATACGGTTCGACTAGATTTCATTCCTGAGAAATAAAAACTTTATAATCTCTGGTTCTTACTACTTGTGATAGTGTTCAAGGTTTTGAACTTTATCTTTAGTATATATAACATTCACTTAATATATTATAAGAAATCTTCTGAGGATTTAATCATACCGAGAAAAACGAAGCATGTTAAGTCTCCATTCAGAGCATCTCCAAAAAATGCTTCATATTTGTATATATAAATTATTTCACCCTCTTAATGTGCTTTTATATTTCAAAATTTGAAGTATTAAATTGTGATGCTCCAAATATAGAGTATAATTATTCAATAATTCAAATTTGGAGTTATATGCTTTTATTTGCATTTCAATCCCTAGAATTATATAAGCTTATAAATAATTTAATTAATTTTTTTATTTCCATACAATTTTAGTATTTCAAATATATCTTTATAAATTTTCATTTTTGTATAAAGATTACTAACATATTAAATAAATTATGTGTATTTATTTTTGTTATTATATTTTTATATTATAATATAATGTTTTAGTAATAGATATTTTTGTAATGTTTTTTTTTGTCAACATTGGATCGACAAGGCCCGATTCATAACCTAAACCATACCCCTAAATTCTTTTTAAGCTATCAGAATGCAGCGGGTAGGAATTGAACCATGGTGCCAAATTATTGGTCATATATATTTTTGTAATGATTTTAATATATATGTTTTGTGTTTAATTATAAAACATTTATGAAACTAATTAATTATAACCAAAGAATAATTCAAATAACAAAACATTTGATATTTTATTTTAAAGTTTATCATTGGAAATAAAAGTGAAAACCTTCAAATTTAAGATATTTTGTCCTCTGAAAATGAAGAATTTTTGGATAAGAATCCCCTAAGCCTTGACAAGAAGACAAACTTTTCTTTGGAGATTTCCTTACTATGAACAAATGATAATTTATGTGCATATTTTCAAAATTAAGAATTCTTGTAATCAAATTCATAAACTATATATTCAACAAAGTTAACGTAGGCAACACCAGAGAACGGATATGTCGAAAATTCACATGAATTATATACTAGAAATTCTTTACAGTTTTTTTTTTGTTAATACTAGACCATAACTGACCGACTTATTAATCAAGTTTATGCATAATATAAATAGTAAGATTTAATCCTTGGGTGTGAAATAGTATTTGATTTTAGTGGAATTATTACCTGCCACTATACCATAGTTAGTAGGTCATTTTACAAATTTTTTACATATATATATTTTTTTTGTTAACATTGGGGCACAACTGATCGGTTTATTAGCTAAATTTGCACATATATCAAGTCGAATTTTATGACATTTGGTTAGAAATGTATTTGAATTGACAACTAAAAATATGGAACATCTTAGTTTTTATACTTGAATAAGCTTTTGGAATTCAAGATATATATAAAAAAGTAAAATTATTTAAAGGTGAATCATTTTTTTCCACTTTTCGGAATTATCATAGAAGAACTTTGGCGTATGATTTATGTAAAGGAAAGTTCCCACTAGTGAACTTTGTCCGGTACCGGCGCTTCACACTCTCCGGTGGCTTCCACTTTAATCTGCTGACCATCCAAAGATTGCTCAATAATTTTGCAGGCACTATGTGACAAATGATATAATCTTCTAATATTCGTTGAAAACATACAAGTTAAGATTAGTTGCGCCATTCTTCCAACCCATTAATTAATCAAGTTCGATCTACCAAGAAAAACCTGAAATGAAGTTTTGAAGGTTTTGGCCGAACCAAAACCCAATCAAACGATATGAGGAATGGGGACAACACGCGAGGAATAAATAATCGACAGAAAAGCATTGATTTTAACAAGGTTACGACGATAACTTATGAGGTTATTTTATAACGAAAAAATATAATTTTGGCTTACCTTAACCCTAGAACATATATTGGATTTAAATTGTAACATTAATAAGTTGATACCAATCACAATTCCGTTTGAAATCACTATTTGTAACATACGTATGAAAATTAGTAGTTGCAATGGATATTTAAAATTATTTATAAATGTTTAACCGCTGGTTCCAAACAAATTTATTTATGGATCATTTGTCAGCTTTTAACTATTTTTTCTAAATGAGTTTCTATTGAACTGTTAATAATTGCCAGTTGAATCCAATATCTTTCCCTTGGCTTGTGTAATTGAATCGATTCTTATCACCAAATACTCCACCCCTTTTCTTCATTATTCATTAGATCTTGTGCCTACTCTAGTTCAAACGATACACATCAAATAATGTAATACGACAATTAGTTTATTCAAATACATAGTTAATTTACACCAAGGAACTACCAAACTATCATGGGCACTAACTTTCTGTAGAGCTCTGTTTAATTATATAAAAAAACAAAGAAAAGATAATCTAAACAAAGTAATAATTTAATTTGTTTTGTAGTTTACTTCATGGACATCTCAAGTAAAACAAGAAGTAATATCACACTTTTAAGAAAATAGTGATATGATTAATAGAAAAAAAAACTTGAATGATATTACATAAAGAACCCTCTAATTACATAACTCAATATTCTCTTTCATTTCAATACAAAAACTCCATAAAGTCTCGCATCTTCTTCTCTCCTATCCTTTTCAACTACTTCTCTCTCTCTCTTAATCGATGAAGATCAGGTGCGACGTCTGCGACAAAGAAGAAGCGTCGGTGTTTTGCACCGCCGACGAAGCATCTCTCTGCGGTGGTTGTGACCACAAAGTCCACCACGCTAATAAACTCGCTTCCAAACATCTCCGTTTCTCTCTCCTTTATCCATCTTCCTCTAAGAACTCTTCTCCTCTCTGCGACATCTGTCAGGTTTCTTACTAACTTCACAGATTGGTTTTGTGACTTTGTGTCTTAATAGAGCATCTGATTGTGTTTTGATGTTTGTAGGATAAAAAAGCTTTGTTGTTTTGTCAACAAGATAGAGCTATTTTATGCAAAGATTGTGATTCTTCGATTCATTCAGCAAATGAACACACGAAGAAACATGATAGGTTTCTTCTTACAGGAGTTAAACTCTCTGCTACTTCTTCTGTTTATAAACCTAGTTCGGAATCTTCTTCTCCTTCTTCTTCAAGTAGTCAAGATTGCTCTGTTCCTGGATCATCAATCTCTCTCTCAGCTCCTCCTCAGAGCAATAAGATCCAAATCTCTTTAAAGATCGGTAACGGTGGTGATGCTCAGGTGAATCAGTGGGGATCTACAAGCACTATTTCAGAGTATTTGATCGATACTTTACCTGGTTGGCATGTTGAGGATTTTCTCGATTCTTCTCTTCCTCCTTTTGGTTTCTCCAAGGTTTGTTCTTTATTCTCTCGATTTTTTTAATCTTAAACAATTAGATCGATAAGACTAGGATAGCCTAAATACATCTCTAAAATCCGATACAGTGGACTGAGATCGATTTTTTGATGTCTGAAACATTAGGTGAGACATATAACCACGAGACTGATAATAGCTCGTTTTAGTAATTAGTCAAGAATTGACATTTTATTAGTAACTTCAATAACCCTTGATTGAAATTTGTACACTTTATATCATATTGTTTCAGATCTATTTTGAGATATATATAAAAATAACAAACTTTATTAGATGTAGATAGATCCTATCCTATATTTGGGTTTTTTTTTTTTTTTTTGAAATTTGATGTTTTCTTTTGTGGGTGATTACAGAGTGGTGATGATGATGGAGTGTTACCATATATGGAAGCAGAAGATGACAGCACTAAGATTACTAAAAACAACAACAATACAGTGTCACTTCCATGTAAGAATGTAGGGATTTGGGTCCCTCAGATTCCACAAACTCTTCCATCTTCATACCCAAATCACTACTTTTCTCAATCCAACAATATTCAGTTTGGGATGTACAACAAAGAAACATCACCAGAAGTACAATCTTATGCTCAATTACAAAACATGAAACAACAACAACAAGGACAGAACAATAACAAGAGATGGTATGATGATGGTGGCTTCACTGTCCCACAGATTCCTACTACTACTTTTACTCATCCTTCTCCTCTTCCTTGTAATAAAAAGTCTAGATCTTTCTGGTAATTTTTTATGGGTTTGTTTGTTTGTTTGCTTCTCTTTGATTTCTCTCAACTTGGTATCTTGATAGAACTAGGCTCTCTCTTTTTTTTTTTTTGGTTCTGTCTTTTGTAAATTTTGAGTGTGACTGAAGTTTCCGTTTTAATCTTTGTAATAATTACAAATTCTCTTTTCGGTTTTTTCAATAATTGGATGGAGAAAATTCGATTCATAAGTTAAATTTACTTCTAAATCTAAGTCGAATTTGGGATATATGATCTATTAGTTGGGACATACCGAAAAGAGCTGGACATTTTTTTTCTCGTTTATGCAAATATTTTATTTGCAATATTTCATGTAAAATCGTTCATTGACGTGTTTTGTGAAACTGTAAAGATTTTACGTACAAATTTCATGATAGATAAATTATTTATTTTCAATTACAGTCTCACGAAAATATGAAATATATAGTGAAGTTTTAAATTCTATATGAAATCTAGTGGATATAATAAATTTAATAAGTATGTGATGACAGTCCTTTTATCTTCTTCCCAATTTCCTTATGGGGAAAGGATTGTTCTTAGATTTGATTCGTATTAATTTCAAAATATATAGCAGAAATAAAGATAAGAAAAGAGCATATAATGGAGACAAATTCACCATAACGTGCCCATCACCATCGACGTATTTTTGTTTGTGATATATTGAATATGCCTTCAGAGCTTCAATGACTGGAGACACGTTATAGTGGCAGCCAAAACATATTAAATAAAATACCGACACGTCGTTACTCGTTTTAATTCCCAACCTATGGTAAAACAAACAACTAAGTAAACTGTAGTTTTTGAGACTGATAATTCATTATTGAAAAATAGTATTTGCACTAAAAAGAAAATAGTTGTTTTCTATGGATGATTTGTCAATAATTATATCAATAAAATCTAATCTATATTTTAAAAACAAAATTTAATTTTTTTTTAGTAAAAAGGAGTCGAACCTCTAATATCATAATCATTAGTATAATCATTAGTTTGATCATCCTAACTACTATATTTAAACAAAGTTCAGCTAAAGAGATAGTTTTGTTTTTTGTTTCTTTTCAATTTAATTTTCATAGACTAATTTATATTTTAGTTCGCAATGTTAGATGTTTACTACGTTATGTTTTGTATGTGCAGTGTAAATACAATGTTATGTTTTGTATGTTAACTCATTTTCTTTGTTATGGGCTTTTGCATTGTTTTAAGTAATGTTACATATGTTTCAAAATATATGTGGTTTTTGGTTAGACGATTTTTAACTGTCTTCTCCGGCTTCGTTTCTTCTTTTTCCAGCGATCTTGCACTACAAGAAAATTTGTCGTTTGAGACTGCACAATCAGTCGCAAATCAGTCCCATTTTGCAAATCTGGGACTGATTTGCGACTAATATAATCAATCGCAAAACCTTAGTCGCTAATTTATAGAGTCGCAAATTAGTCGCTAATTTGCGACTGATT